>VWZZ01007437.1:241461-262763 GCA_013399095.1 Psophia crepitans | reverse complement strand
TTCTATGATTCTATGCTTCCAGTGGAGAAGAAGAAAAGATTACCAAAAGAGATGAAAAAGATTCAGTTGCATCCAACAGTTATAACTTGAAATTGGACAAGCTTAGCTTAGAAATAATCCATTTTTAATGGAAATGCTTTTAACCAGTTGACCAATTTCCTAAACAAGCCGGAGGCTTGTAATTCACAGACCTTTCTAAAGACTCTGTAGTTCAATCAAAAATTGTAATCAGTGCAGAAATTACTGATGAGATTCCATGTGTGCAAGAGGTTAAGGGTGATCAGGGTCCCTCCTGATCTTTGTAGCATTTAAAACATCCTTGCCAACTGATGTGGTAGAAGTATGATCTGAACTGAGTGCTGAAATACAACTCTGAGGGGTCTGTCCAAGCGTACCAACCAATGCATTCGCCTCCTCCAACATAAGTGTATTGGATTAAGAATGGAAAGTACAGGTAAAACGTTGGGAGTGAAAAAAATGCCAAACAAAATGTGAAGAGCTAAAAATGATGAAAACAAAGTAGAGGGGAGGAAAAAGACAGAACTGGTTTGTGCTGCAGGTGGAAGTTTGCCCTCAGAAACAAGGTGTTCACAGACACTGCAGTGGAGGTCAGCAGCTCTCCAGTGCACCTTTGCACTGTAACTTCTCCCTGTCACAAGAGCAGGCATCCTTCTGCCCCAAGGACTGGACCACACACACCAAACAAAATGGTGTGTTGGTCAGGAGTCTGAAGGTCTAAGAATCAGCTGCAGATTTTGGGAAGAGTGGAGAAGAGAGGCCAGCAGCTATGCAGAATAAAGCACATACACACAGGCATGAGCTCTTCTCATCATGGTAAAAGACTGATTAAGATATTCCTCTCCACTTGACATCTTAGACAGGAGAAATATTTACTTCATCCTTTCCAACACAGGAATGCTATTAGGAGGACACGGATTCGGTGTCAGAAGCATCATACTGAGGCATAAGTAAATAACAATTTCTCTTTTATAGCTTAGCCTCAGTTCTGCAAGAATGCACACAGTATACTGTTCCATTGGCACGACTACATAAATGCAGTGAAACCAAGTGTGTCTTCCCTGGACTGGGTATTCTCATGCTAACTGTCCCCTCTGTACTGTCTGTCAGGCTTCTGTCTTCCCTTCCTTGAAAGACTTCTTCCAAAAAAGGATAAACAATTCCCTTCTACATTGAAGTGATTAAAAAATGGCAGATGAACTAAAGAAACTAAACTTAGATGATGCCAATATATGTGTTAAATATCGCTTATCAGTGTCTTTGCAGGTTGCTTCTTCGTTCCGCCCTTTAACCTGCTTACCTCTGGCACTTACTTAGGTTGTGAGTTCTTGAAGGAAGACTTTATGTCTTTAAATATATACACACTGCAGGCACTATGGAAACACAGCTGATAACTACTTCTTACGTATGTTACCTCATGTGCTAAGAAACCCCTAGCATTTTCGAAAAGATTACTTCCTCACAGATCTCAGAGGAGTTTATCGGGGCCTGCTGCTTCACAGGTCTAAACTGCCATGTGCTCTGTCTTGGGTTTTATTTATGGGGTTTTTTGAACATTTGTTTGTCGTTGTAAAATTATTTCTGCCTCACACCACTTCCCTTCTGGTGTTTAGACCGAATTGTCCTAAATTCTATTGAGCATCATTATTGTAGGTACCATTGCACTTAGAATTACATATTTCATCAAGGGAGGAAGCACTGAATACCTCTTACAGAAGTTATTGGAACAAAATCTATTTAATTAAATTGTAACTTCTAGAATTGAGGAGAAAAGATGCTGCATCATTCAGGTCGTAAATAGAACGCTACTTCTAGATACCTTTGTAAAACATGCTGCTAAGTGCGCTGTTACTCCTGGACCTCCTCCTAAAGCTTTGCATTGACTTAAATAGGCCAGCCCAGTATGTGCTGCTTTGTTATGTGTCCGTAAGGAGTAATTTCTGGTAAGGAGCTAGCTCCTAAAGTACCTGTGAGGCAGCCTGTGCTTCAGTAATGCTAAACCGGCTGCTTTGCCTCCCAACTGAATGCGTGGGGACGAGGACCATCGTCGTAACAATACCTGCTGCATCTGACTCACTACAGCTCCTGCTGGGAGAAGCAATAAAATGTACATTTCTCTATGCCAGCAAGAGCTGCCACAGTACAAGGAGGATTCACTTCTAACTTCAGATTTTCCAGATGTAATTTTCCTCCCTCACTCTTTTTCTATTTTTTTAGTACTGTGGGAGAATAACTTTAGATTATGGTCTCTCAGAAGACTACCTGCAGAAGCTGGCAAAGTCTGAGATCTATATTCATGCTTTCAGGAGCATTTCTCGGTGGAAGCATTGTATTTTCTGCACCACAGGAAAGAAAACAAAGTCAAATACGTCTGGCTCCATAGCACAAATGAGACCTGTGTGAGCAAACCCCTGTCTGTATCAAGCTTCTACCAGCATATGGACATCAACAATCCTGGTAGAAATCACTGTGGAAGAAAATGCTGTGAAAGATTACCATTTACCTTACGGCTGCAGCTTTGCATCTTCCAACATTGACATTTCACCTGTAATTTAATCTCTATTAGTAATGAATTGTGGAAATTCTTTTTCCCTAGGCACTAGACCATCAGACTATATATGGAGTGTGTCAGCAAATAGTATTACTAAACACCCATGTAGTCTTTTAGACACTCTGAAACGAAATAGCTGTACATACAAAAATAGATATGCCACTCTCTCTCAAATTAGTAACATATAGTAACTGTCTAGATATTGTCCTGGGCAAGGAGCTCTAGGTGGTCCTGCTTGAGCAAGGGTGTTGGATGAGATGACCTCCAGAGGTCCCTTCCAACCTCAGTCAGTCTGTGATTCAGTGATATGTTAGTTTTCTTTCTTCAACTCCTTCTATTACACAGTGAGGTCTTTCAGAATGATTAATCTGTGGTGGCCAACAAAGGTCACTGTTTTAAAAGATTTCTTCAGTAAATATCCTAAAGGAGCTTTTGAAATAGTTATAATTAAATTCTGCGCCTTTGCTATCTTCTGTATTGGGTGATACTTTGTCCGAATAAGGAAATCTACAGAAGATCTTATGACATCTTAAGGATGACATTGTTAGATTCAGGAGAATATCTGTACGTTAAAAACATAATCACATGTGTAGGCACTGAGAGGAAAGATTTTATAAAACCATTTCAATTACTTGTCATGTACAATGAATTGAACAAAAAGCTATATTCCACTCTAGGAGGGTTTAAATGCCACCTTATCTAGTTTGAAAACAAAGAGCATTTTCGGTTTATCTGCTGTGTGTACATAGAAGAGGCAGCAGAATGGATTCGTTGTGCACAAATCATGACTAAGGTGGTACTGAGAACAGCGTGGATAAAGGGATTAGTGACTACAGGCAAACAATGGCTATTTATGGACTTCAGCGTGCTTCTTGTGCATTGCTGGGATGAGCAATGGTTAGATCCAAACTCTGCAAAGAGTTTAGGGGACTTGGGGGAACAGGTAGTGTCATTCTGTGCTTTATCTTTCTTAAACTCAAATTACATTAACCATTATGTAACAATCAAATAGGAGAATTAGATTTACAAATGCCTCAGGCAGATATTCAAAACCAGCCACATCTGTTGCTTCTAGAGAGTGAGATTTGACATGCAAGGCTTCTTTTCCTAATAACTGTGCTATAGATACTATAATTACGGATAACTGCTGAACATCATTTTAAATTCATTATCATTGAGAATTTACAGATTAACACAAGGATTATATTACATTATTGATCACATTTTTCACAAGGTTTTGAGTCAATTGGTTCCTTTTTTAACATATCCGTTTAATCACACACTAGTGGTTTGTTCCTTCACCAGTATACAAATTAGTTACTCAGATATTGGATGTTATGAAACCTACTAACTGCATACTGGCAGGATCCAAACAATATGGAGTTACGTGACATCAAATTTAAGCAATAATCATGTGAATGTATCATTATCAGCTCATCTTTGTGATATTCTACCTTAGTAATGAATATTTTAAAGAACTTATTAACTGTTCCTATATCTGAAATGTTGTGACCGGTTTTCGGAACAATTTAATGTCATAATAGTTCAATAATCAAATATATGCTTTTAGACGTTATAGCCAGAGACAGCAATTATAGCTGTGCAAGAAAAAACGATATGTACAATCAGGTCTCATGCATTAAGATAAAGGGGAACCTACAGCTACCAAGAAAATAACAGCATTATCATTGATTCAATACAGTAACAAGTATTTTATGATTCATTACTGCAATTACATAGTATTTTTCTTATATAATGTAGTAGTTTTTCTCATATCATGTCCTATGACATAACACAATAAACGTTGAACCCATCTGTGCAGGATAATGCTGAGTATGTAGACTCAACCCATTTTTGTCATGGGATCATCCAGTACAAACAGACAGAACAAACCAGAGATCCTTTAGAGTGTAAAACTTTCTTTTTCTATAATTTTAAAATTAAGGGCAAAATCCTGGCCGCTGCTGAGTTCAGTGTCGATTTTACCAATAGAAGCAAGATTTTATTTCAAAAGTAGAAAGCAGGAAACTTTTTGACCTGCTCTCCTTGTCTCAGTTTTCTTCACGTGCCCCAGTTTTCCTGAATTAAGTCCTAGAAGGTCTTATGTGCTGACAGTATACAAGACAAATAATCTTTTTCTGTGCTCTGAAAGTGTTTAGCGTATTTTAGATCTCTAAAATGGATTACATTTGTTATCTCCTTCCTTTTTTGCCTTTCACTTGTGCATGATATCCCTCTAAAAAGGTTTGGGGATCAGTCATCCCCAATATTTCACTGCTCAAGAGTGTTTGATTACCACTGTGTCTCTCCACTGAGATCAGAAATGAGTCACACGTCTTAATTCCATGTCCACGTTTGTAGCAATATGTTCATTAGTGTATAGGTTCTATAATAACAGGCTCAGTGGGGAGAGAGACATCTTTATGATACTGCATAACAAGTCATCAGGACAGAGGAATGGGCAAGTTTTGCCTATCAATGGGACAAGCCATTTTTTATCCGTCAGTGAAGTGCAGGAGCTGACGCCTTCTCTGCCAAAGTAACATTTACAGTACCAAAGAGGGAAGTTTTGGCACTCCGGCTAAAGTATCACCATATCAGTGCAAAGTAAATACGTTTTGGGAAGAGTGATTGAATCTACACTCCTAGAGGACCCTAAGAAAGAGATTGCTGTAAAAGCTAATATACTTTACCAGTAAAGGTTCTCTCTGAGGAATACAACCTGAAACATAAAGCACATGAAAAGACAAAATTCCTGATGAAGTAGGTCAAGAAAATGCCCAGAGTAAATCAGTGGCATATAAGAACATTTTTTTAGGTTTGATGGATTTATAAGAAAATTAAATAAAATGTTCTGTTATTTTTCCACTCACCTTTCTCTTTCAAAAAAAATATTTCCGTATGTTATATATAAATATTTTTATTTTTTTAAGTTTGCCTTCAAGACAACTGGCTGGTATTGAGGCATTTTTTGATACTTTTCATCTAAGCATGTGACAAATCTAGACAACAAAGGCAGTGAGAAAGCCTTTTGCTTTCTCCTTGCTGAAGATGTTTAAAAGCGAGAGTTAAGGACCAGACACCGTGGGCCAAGAGTACCGTGGACAGAAAGTTGTACATATTGGCAATGCTAATTATATTCCATTTAAATTACAATGCCTTTCTGAAGGATAATCTTACCCACTGTCCTTGTCAGATCTGCCAGCCTGCCAGGTCTTTTTGCCATTCCTAGCTATGGTTGATGGAAACCAGTACTGTGACCTTCCTCCAAAACTTAACTTTCACTTCCATTCTTCAGCACCAGTATGCTGAGCAACTTACGTATTTATTTAACATCAGTCTCCTAAATCTTTAGTTCCTAGGAAATTTCAGAGGACAAAGAAGCCGTTGTTGGAAGCTAAGACACCACTCAAATCAGTTCAGATCATTTGCATTCAGACCAGTTGCCTGGAAACACCAATTTTTGGTAACATAGAACCTAACTGTCCTGGTTTGGGGAACTGACGTGCTGGTGATAGGAAAGGAACTGTGCTGGAAGATGTACAGTTAAGTTTGCAAAGTGTCATGAGAAACACAGATTGACATTCTCTGTAAACCAAAGCATGAGCAAGTTTGGCAGACAATTGACTATGTAATTGCATGAATACAGCATTAATGAAACATAGTCTTATGAGAGAATGGGACTGTCCTGTTTAGGTTAATATGAAGTCCTTGTTTTACTTGTATAATTAATTTCATTTTATTTTCATGAACATTTTAGGTGTATCAATACATGCATGAAACCATAACTGTTAATGGCTGCCCCGAATTCCGAGCCAGGGCCACTGCAAAGGTAGGATACGTGCAATTGTTGAAATACGTGTTACCAAAGTGACCTAGTAATTGATTGTGCGCGTGTGTGTTTCAGGTATTCGTGTGTACACTGTAAGAAAATTTAGACATCAGTGGCAGCCCAGAGTCTAGAACCAGTGCTACTTCCCAGGTAACAATCATAATGGAAAATTTCAACCTTTATGCTGCTTCTGTAGCTTAAGAAAAGAGAATGATTTTATGGAAATTGATGCTTTTTGAAGAGTTGCTTTGCAAAAGCAAATGTACTGGTTCATTCTGTAGAAGTCTGCCTGCAACAGACTATATTTTAATAGAGTGTTTTTCCATACAGCTCATCCAGAGAGGACACAATGGTTTGGGAGATAGAAACAAAACAGTCAAAACTCCACTTTAACTAGTGGGAACTATAGGTACTAAGCAAGTAGTAAGGGTGAACAGTGATAAAAATGGCCTGATCAAGAGACTCCACAGCCAAATGCAAGCTCGTTTTTTTTCTGATGCATTACCTCTTTTAATAAAATATATTGTCTGTTTGCCCATGTGGACCTGCCTTTCTCATATCCTTAGACCATGACAGCTACATTACTGCTACTACTAAAATGATAATTTGCTAAGCGAATTCACGCAACCAGCAAAGAACCCATTCCGTGTGCCAGTATGAAATACATTCTGTTTTCGTAATATGCACAAAGATTGAAGCTTCCAAACAGAGAGGTCTACCATGGCTTTCTCTTTCCCATTATCATTTTGTACTCAACACTATCTTCTGAGTGGTATAGCAGGTACTATGCAAAACAGATAAACCTGCAGAAGCCATAAATCTTTTTTTAGAAATATTTCTTTATGTTCTCACTCCTATGAAGTTTAGTGACAAAGCTCCCTGAAATGCTAATGGAACTAAGATCTTACCATTATGTATTTGTGTGAAGAGATTTTCATTTAAAGCTCTATCAGATGATGAACGTTGGGAGTGTGTTACAAAACTATTTCTACAGTGTTTTAGAAAGGCAAGCTAGATAGTAGCACGCAAATAACCTAATAGGCACTAAGTTGCAGTGTATTTTCCTTCCTAAGTAGAATGTTCCTTTCTGTAGGCTGTTCTTCTGATTTTCAGCTTCTTCTAATTGAAAGTTAATGGACAATGTAAATTTGTAAGGTCTATGCTGCTACATAGAGAAATGTCTATATGAGATCCTGATTTGTCTACGCTGCAGGTAAACATAGAAATTTTGCTATAGTTGATGGGGAGAAATACAATTAGTGTTTGCCATTCTCATTTCTTATTCATATAGAACAGCAGGGTTACAGAGCAATGTTTCAATATCGCAATATTTCCTGGTTATTTCTGGGCTGTCTGCATTGCATTCTCCTAGTGCATTCATGTCTGACATAAAAATGTATGCATGATGACAAGGTCTGCATGTGCAAAAACATGTAACTGAGAATGATCCATTATTTCGCATCATCCACTAGCTTCTATTAAGCATAAGCATTATTAGGATGCTAAAAAAACATTCGTGTAATGCAGGGTTGTTTGAGCAGTTTGGACTACAAACACACGTTGAAAAGGCGAAGAGATCTTCTTAATGTTCATTTAATGATTTACTGAGATCTATAAGTAGGAAAATACTTGTAGTGAAAAATGAGGTATGAGATGTAGTATTTTTCGGGATGTAAGCTTTGCAGTTTGTTACGTGGGTTGTTTGGGGTTTTTTTTGCCAGAGTAAGATTAACAATCTAGGATTTTTCTAATTTATTTATAAACCCATTGTCTTACGGTTAAATTTTTAAATAAACATTTTGATCCAATTACATTGCAGAAACTCATATTCCTGTTCCAGGAGTTGTTTCATTTGCACGATTTCATAAAAATCATAAATTCAACTTTTTAAAATAAGAGTATTCTTTTAGGGGTTTTTTTCTGTGCCCAAAGAGTAAAATAACCAATTCCATACCTCCAAAAGCAGAGCAGAGAGCTAACAATTCAATTGATCCACTTATTTCAACACAGTAGAGATCACATTGTCTTATCCCACAGTAATAAATTTTCTCCCTGCAAAAAGGCAAAGAAGAAATGCACTAGTGATCATAAGTGTTCACCACCACGCAGTCAGGCTTCCTGATGCCTACTTTCTGGCTCTGCTGCTGACTTTCCACGTTATCTTTGACAAGTCACCTGAATTCTCTGTTCCTCTGCTTATTCCTTTATTTCAAAAGTATTGGCATGGAACTTATTTTTTGTAAGATGCTTTCAGATGATCAGAAAAAGTCAGAGTAAGATACTGAAGTGTTTTCACAGGAATGAATTCTTCCTGCAAATGCACAACAGAGTGTATGTCAGTGTTCTCCCTGCATAGCCAAATCACTTGTCTTTTTCTTCCAGGCAACAGTTGCTGCTTTTGCTGCGAGCGAAGGCCATTCACACCCGCGAGTGGTGGAGCTGCCAAAGACTGATGAAGGCCTGGGCTTTAATGTCATGGGAGGAAAGGAACAAAATTCACCTATTTATATTTCTCGCATCATTCCTGGAGGAGTGGCAGAAAGACATGGAGGGCTCAAACGGGGGGACCAGCTGCTTTCGGTTAATGGAGTGGTATGTTGAAATTTGATAGAGCTTTCATTTTCATCTGGATTTTCATTTTTCACAGCTGTTCTAACACCATGATTTAAAATGCAGCTGCTTAATTTCCGAGGAAGCTATGTCTTTCTTAATCGATAATTCTGCAAATTCTTTTTGTGGTAGAAGCCTAATAACAGACTTCATCGTGCTTACACGTCATAGCCTCTGAGGCACATGGCCCTTTCCAAGCACAGTGATGCCTCAATGGCACTCAAGTAGTCTTGTGACCTTCAGAGCATTTGAACACATAAAAGAAATTTGATAAGCGCATTTGGTGCTGATTTGCAATGGAAGGTGCACTCCGGATTTCTTCCAGTGACATGACATTCATGCAGCTATGACATCTCTGTCAGAGAAATCAGCTGTACAAATGCACACATACAGGGAGCATGTATTTTCAGTAAAAAGTACATTTTTGACATAGTCATTTTTCATGTAAGTCAATACTTCAGGGTGGAATGTTTTGTTTGGTTTTGAGTGTTTCACTGTGACTGTAGATATGGAGGTAAAAATAAAAGGGCTGTTGGAATAAAGAGGAAAAATAAGTCTCCAACTACATGATAAGCCTATCATTTTGCTTTTTGTTCCCTTTTACAAGGGAGTGTGAAGTACTGAAAAGGTAAGCATACTCATTCATATAACCCTACACTTCTTTTAATGAAAACATAATCCTTTTTCATGCAAAACTTTCATCTAAACCTCATATTTAAATGCACCGAAGGCACATAGGAGTTATTCTGAATCCAGTCATAAATGTAAGACTTTCCAACTTAAATTTCTTCTTTGTTGCAAGCCCATAAAGAATGACAAAAAAAATGCTGTTTTCTGTATGCTTTCATGTTGTCATCTGTTTCTCTCAACAATAGCTATTCCCCTTCTCGTGAAACAAAGTATCAGTACAACACTTCAGAAAGACTTTTTACCACTTCTTCTATCATCCATCATGTTCTCAGAAGAGAAATAATAGGTCTGGAAGCTTGCTTGCGCCAGTACACAGTGAGAAAGAAAAGGTGTAAAACAACAACAAAAAAAAAAAAGCCCACTGAAAAGATAAGTTAGTCTCAGGGAAGAAGAAATCGACTGAACATTTAATAAGTAGATTGCCTGATCTTTACTAATTGGCATAGATCAAATAGTTTTGTTGTTGTTCATCACTTCTTTCAACAAGTGAAAAGAAAGGCAGATGAAAAGAGTTTATATTTGCTAATTGATGGATGGTTCTTGAAAAATCCTTTTACTGTCAACAGCATCTAGCCAAGTACCAGGGAGGAAAGTGGTGAACCTTCAAAAGTCAAGATATATTGAACTTGACTCTGTTGTTCACCTGTATTTCATGATACTCTGTTCTAAAAATTTCATGAATGTACTCTAGAATAACCTAATGCAGCAAAAAAAAACGCAATCTAAAATTCCCAATTGCATGTAGGCACACAAGAAAGTTGATTCAGAGATGTAACAGAAATGTGTTTTAGAGTCTAAACAACAGAATTTGAAGTTTGAATTGCTCTTGCATACTTGAAATAATGCCTACGAGCAACTGTTCATAAACAAATCTTGTGCTGCATTAAACTCATAGAATATAATTAGTAAAAAAGCAAAAATTATAGAAGTGGTAATTTGTTTGCAGACAGCTTGAGACAGGAGGAATAAGGTCTAAATTTAACATTGTTCACTGGGACTGGTTCACTCTGTGCTTCTCTCAGTTTAACTGGAGAAAAGCAAATAATATACAGTGGTATAATATAACAGACGGCTCAGCAGTGGAACATGAAATGAAAATGAAATATCTGTAACTTGTTTGTGCTCACAAGTTGGTGGTTATCCAACTTTATAATTATCAACATAAAATTAGATCTGTGTGTTCAGAATCCAGATTTGTTATCCCAGCATGACTGGGACGACTGTTCCTTGAGCTGTTTCACGGGATGTTAAAAAAAGTGTCTTCTCATTAGGCTGGGGGTTTTGTTACATACTTTTGTCCCACACCCCCTAAAAGTAAAGGAAATTGAAAACAGTAAGCCCTGCAGATGGCTCAGCAAAGGCATTTGCTGGTGGCTGTTCATATCTGGCAAAGAGTCTGCATTTGTCAGATACCTGGTGTGAGTCAGATACAGAGAGATGCAAAATAGGTTTATAATAGCTAATTTCTCACCCAAGCATTTGCTTACAGATATCTAATAGAAATATTCTTCTCAGTTTCTCAACTTGTGAGGTAACAATCAGATTCTCTTTTTTTTGTCTGCAAGAGAGTGGGGTTTTTTTCTTTTATATTTATGACAAGTCTGTGAGCCTGGATACAGTAATGGTTAGTGTTTCCCCACACCGTATCTGCAGTTCTTTCAACTGTTCTTGTCTCTGCAGTATTTTGCATCCCTTTTTTGATGCAGTTAGCCAGTGCAATAAGAGAAATACAGACATAAGTGTATATAAATATATCTAATAAAAATTACATATTAAAGAAAGATATACATTCCAAAAAAAATTAATTAAATCTCATATTTGGTGGGCGGTTCTAAAGTAACATGAGCCTCCGATCCTCGCAGTGTCCCCAGCCAGTGTCACCCAGTCAGCAAAACCCCTTGTACAGTCATGACCAATACCAGCAGGAGTCATTTGCCAGCACAGCCTTAAAGGTTTGCAGAGGTGGAAGATATCAAACAGCAAAACAACTTCCTTTGCTCATAAAAAGTCTTTTCACTACCTCAAGGGGCTCCTCTATTTAAGTTGTGCAGCAATGGCTATGCGGGTAAAGCATTCATAATGCCCCGGAAATATGGGTGCGAGCAGCAATGAAGACGTTAAGACCAAGCGTAGCAATCATGGACAGCAGCTTAAAACTTTGGTTGTTAAGACCTGAGTTAGGTACATTGGGAAAGAAGGACACATATTTAGCAGCACTATCTTTTGCTTTGCCTTTGTTATTTTCCCCCCTTTGGTTTTGGTCACAGCTTTAGGCTTAATTCTGTATCATTATTATTCAAGTCAATGGGAGTTTTCCATTGACCTGGATAGCAACAATGTCAAACCCTTCATGTCTAATTAGAAAATACTGGCTGTAAACTGGAAGAACAAGACCGGAGGCTAATGTGAAAGGAAGCAGGCGGTCATGAATTAAGTGCAGTTTACTAAGTTGTATGAAGTACTGAAGTACACCATTTTATTACGCCCCTAAAGAACAGATACAATCACAATTGCTTATTGGTGTCCGTTCAAACCATTGAACTCTTTGAAAGGCAAATGAATATCTTAGCTACTTCATGTAGCTTGGGAGCTTACATTTTTTCTTCATAGCCTATTCTAAGTTCATACTGGCCCACAGCAAGACTGATCATGACAGTCTTGTTTCCTCTGAATGCCCGTACCACGTCACACTGACCACGGTTCATTAGCAGAAAATGAAATACAAAACAATGCCAAGTTTTATACGGTTCCTCTCAAGGTGAGAAAGATGTTTACAAAAGCCAGTACCACCATGTCACAAAGCAGTGAGTTATGAAAAATAGCTAGTTACAATATCAGCCTGTATGATTGCCTCTTCTAATATTGAGCAGTTATGAGGTAAGGGACATGGGGAAGAGGTTTTAATTTGTATCTGTGACTTGTTTGTTAAAGCAATTTCACAAAACACGCTGTGCATCTGTAGCTTTTTATTTTAGCTCTCTTTGGAGCATTAGATACATTCACTGTTTCTTAACTAACAACAATTTCCTCTTTTTCAAATATTTGTAAGGAAACACTTTTTTCTCCAAATTACTATTGGATATTACTATCTGGATATCACAGATCATGAATTTTCCCGAAGATCTTTGAATAGGAGACGTACTGGAGGAATTTCATGAACATGCAGTTCAAAAACACAAAGTTATTTATTTCTCTCAACAATCAAATGTGTATTCATTTCACAATTTCCTCTTTTTCTGGTAATAATTTCAGCATCTGAAATGACATTCATTATTTCTCTTAAGTTGCATTAATATTTTCAAGCATCTTTATGTTTCTGTAGAAATTCTTGAGTCCAGTCAGTTGACCCAGAAATGAAATAATGATTTGATTTAATACGTTGAAGGATATTTAACAGGAGACAGGAAGATAAACAGCAAGGTGATAAGCTTGAATCATGTTGTTTATGTTATTTATGTAGAAGTGTATTGTGCCTGCTTTTTGAAACTTCTAAATCATTATTTCTAGCTCATAGTGTGCCACAGTAGAAGTAATTCTTATTCACTGCTCTTGCACAATGCTACTCAGTCAAATAGGAGGATGAAAATAGAAAGAACTTTCTTCTGATGGTTGCTATAACAATGCTAAGTTATTCTTTTAGCATGAATTGAACTTCAAATATTTTGAATGTTTCTGCTTCTCTTTGGAGGCCTATTGGTATAGCTTCATTTTAAAGAGCATGGTATACATAAGAGTTTTAAAAAGCAGCATGTAGTAAAACTTTGATTTATTTTATGTGGGAAGAAATTGACTTATTTTTTAAATGGTCTAAAATCCATGTGAAGAGCTCAATTGTGCGGTCTGTCTTTTTCTGTGCAGAGATACTTTTGTTTGTTGGAATATGTCCTACAACACACGTGGGCAATCATAAACGATTAGAAAATGTCTCCCTTTCTCTTACGGTGTGGAACAATCCACATGCGTGAAAAGCACTCCGGTCAGTCCACTTAATGGTAGAAATTAAATACCTATTTCACAACTGAGTCACCTCCCCCTTTTGGAGATTTACTGTTTCAAACCATGTTAGCATAGAAATCAGTGCTTGAGCCCCTTCGGGCATACTTTTGATTTCGCAGCAGATATCATTTTACTGTAAACCATTTTGCAGACAGGGAGGGAAAATATATTTTCCTTCAGCAAGAACTTGTGATGTTTCAGTCGCTAGTGTTTCATTGCTAACAGCTAAGCAGGTAAAGGCTGGTGTATTTCCAATGGAGAGCCGCTATCACGTAAACGCTAAAGGGGTGAGCAGTGCCGTTAGCTCTCTGAGCGGCGGGCTGTCCCCGGGAGCCGCGGGCCCGCTCCCTCGCCTGCGGCTCAGCCACTGCTTCATCCCTGCGTGTCGTTCCCTGCGGGATCCAAACACGGCCGGGGTGTAAGAAAGGAGTTGCCATTTCAAACATGCAATTTCTTCTTTTCTTATCAATGTTTAAATAGGATTTTAGTTTTTGTACCTTGCAAATAGTTTGTTTGTTTGGGTTTTTACTGCTGGGTTTTGGCGTTTTTTTAACGTGTTTTTTTTTTTTGTTTGCATGAGACTTGTTGAGTATTTCCCTTCCTTTTCACACAGATGAAAAGTGAGGTTTGTAATGCAGCCTAAAACACATTTGGGTTATTTAAAACATGAAAATGAATGCATTCCCAGCAGCACATAAAGCTTACTTAACACTTTCCCTTAGTGGTCCCTTGAAAACTGTAAGGTGTAGAACTTCCTAAAACCCCAACAGCCTTTCCGTATGAAAAAGAGGACAGAGCTCTAAATCAAAGCAGCATTCTTGTTATTAAATCTGTTCTCCCTGCTCCCAGAGCGTGGAAGGAGAACACCACGAGAAGGCAGTGGAACTGCTGAAGGCAGCAAAGGACAGCGTCAAGCTGGTGGTACGCTACACTCCCAAGGTGCTGGAGGAGATGGAGGCTCGCTTCGAAAAACTGAGAACAGCTCGGCGCCGGCAACAGCAGCAGTTGCTCATTCAGCAGCAGCAACAGCAGCAAACTACACAGCAAAACCATATGTCGTAGGTGAGAGGATTCATTGGTCCTCCCTAAAGCCCACTTGATGGCACCCCGCCTAGGACAGCAGCTCCCGGGGAGCTGAGGGTCCGTCAGGGCAGTGCCTGGCCCCAGAGCCTGTCCCAGCCCCAGCCAGGAGCAGGGCAGCCGGGGGGAGCACCGGGGCACCCCAGCATCAGGCACCTCCCTGGGGCTGGGACTGGGCTGGGACACGGGCCTGCGGGTGGGCCTGGCTCAGTGAGGCCCATGGCCGGGCAGGGCAGGGCTGTGGGGAGCTGGAGACCAGCCCGGCTGCGGCATTGCTGGGGTGGGGGCTCATGGCCCCAGGGTCCTGAGCTAGGGCCAGGGTTGGGGGAAGCCCCAGGGGGTTGGCATGGGGGCCTGGGCAAGGGACAAGGTGGGGGGAGCCGAGGGAGAAGTCAGGGACAGTCAGGGCTGTCAGTGCCCTCGGAGCCCCAGCAAGCACATACTGCCCGGAGGATGACCAGAGTTCATTCTTTGGTACATTTCCACACAGTTTGTCCCAGTAAAAATGCATTTTGAAAATAAGTGCAAGCCCCTAACAAATTCTGGAGCCAATTTCCCACTAATAACCCCGAGATCAATAGCCACTATGCAGCTCAGTCTTACCTGCAAACAAGACTGCCTAAGAAGTCTGTACTTCCTGGGAACATTTTTTAGTTAAGAAACAGAGCATTTATGACAAATAAGAACAGGCTACCAGATTTAGACACAGTTCAATGTATTTTCAACTAGTCTGTTACCACTGTGCAGCAGAACATCAAGATTTGCTTCTGGTATGTGAAGAAAAGTCTTCGTAGTCCCTTCCATGCTACAGGGAACCCAAACTTCACTCCATGGTTTCTCTATAGGGAACCCACAAGTGCTTACTTCTCATCTCCGGTTTGTTAGGAAGTATTTAATTCGCTCTTGATTGACATTCACTATCATGATAGCTTCCAAGAGGCTTGCAAGTTTCCCAGTGTAGTCAAAACACAGGGCGTGTGAGGTACAGACGTTCTCCATACATGCAGTTTTTCTGAAATCGGGGAGAGTTTGTGACATGAATACATTTATAGATACGCTCCATTTGCCCAAACAGAATCAAGTCGGAAGCATGTCCCAATGGCTTACATCCCAACCCTCCACATGTCATAGCAGGTGCTCCCAAAACAGGTTGTTTGTACCAGTAAGTGACTCACAAAGTCCCCAGATGGTCAGAAACTGAAGGTTCCAGTGACGGTTTCATCGCTACTAATGTTGACACTGACCTCTGTTGATATTTAGAGGAAAACACCCTCCTTGTAGACACACCACCGCCCCACCCCCTCACCCCGCCCCCATCCTGTGACCATCAGAATTCCAGCTTTGTTGGATCTGAGTCCCACTTCAGGGCTTCAGCTCAGGCAGGAGGTATAAACAGTAGTTTTTCATGTAGTAAGTTTTGGGTTTCTGTGTAAAATAGGGCCGTTGCAGGAGATGAACACACAAACGGCACAGTCTCACATGAAGTTTTTCATTTTTTCAGTTACCTGAATCTTTTCATTAGCAAGTAAGGTATTTTTACTGATTTTAAATTTTTCATTAAATTGAAAGGGAGGAAAGGCAGGCAGAGACAGCCAGCAATTTAATTCCTCAATTCCTTGTGTTTGCTCTGAGAAATGTGTTTCTTTAATTCTAGGTTATTCTCAAGAAAAAAAAAGCCTCGATCAAGAGTTCAGTAATCAAGCAACTGGACCTGTACTTCAGTATTCCAGCAAAGGGAGACAACTACAGGAACATGAAACAGAATTCATCTGGAGAATGTGCAGTACAAGAATAATGTAGTAAAGACAGCTATAGGGAGGGTGCCTTCATGATAGGCTTTTCAGCACACAGCAGTCACAGATACATAGCACTTCTGTGACTCTATTCCTAAAGAGAACAGCATGGTAGGTAAACCCTACAAAACAGAGAAGTCCAGGGCTTCCAAATAATTCTGTTTGATCTAATCTTGCACTCCTTACTCAGACAAATTGGCCAGCTGGCTTTCTCTAGTCAGTGAAAGTTTTGTTTTAAGGAGATCAAGATTGGCTGCTTTTGGGGACGGAATCTTTCTCTACAGTTATCTCCAGAAATTAACAACTACATCAGTTCAAAATTTTACCGCAGACATCAAACTCGTACATCACGCTTCATAGCCACTTTGTACTATATATTGTAGAGCTGTTTTAACCTAACTTCCTGTTTATAATTTTCAATTTTCCCTCTGGAAATAGCAATTTACTATATTTATAAAGTATTCCATTTGTAGAAGCAATTGGCTTTTTACTCTTGGTGTTTCCATATATTTTATTATGCATCAACAGAATGAGAAAGTTTTAGGTCAATTTTAATTTTATTAGTAGTAAAGTTAGGGAATCCTAGAACTGTATTTTTAAACGTAGGTATTGCTTGTATCTATTATAGTTACTATTCAGAAATCTATAACTGGATATATTATATATTTATTCCATAAAATATATATTGTCTGAATGTACCTGTTAGAGAAGTAGGGTCTTTTCTTAGCATGTATTGCAAATGTAGTAAGCTAATGTTAGCAAAAGACCAAGCTTTGTTTGGCAGATATTACTGTGATAGCATAATCTCGACTTTTCTGTATTCTTTAATTTATTTTCCAGTCTAATGTTAATATATTTTAGAGAGGAGGAAGTGTAAGTTGTTTCTTTTAAGACTCGAACATTATCATTTAAATCAATTTGAAGTTAGAATTCTGACCTTTTTTTTTTAATGGAACCAAATGTGCAAATGAAATATTTAACTAAGTTCTTAAGTTTACATGTCTGCTTTTCCAAAGAAAATAGTCAAAGCTGAAAGGCTATAAATGTCATCTACTTTCTAGAAAATAAGAAAAAGGAACCCCCAAATTCCAAAAAAAAAATGATTTTCAGCATGCTTTCATTAGAAAAGACAGAGGGGGAAAAGGAGCTTAGGGGAGAACCCTACAGCCCTTGCATGTTGAAAACTCCAGCTGATGTCAGTGAAAGTTTAGTAACGTGAGGAATGTAGAAATGGTCTGAACCAGGGTCCTGGTTGTGAACTTGGAACAAAGTCAGAAACAATATTTTAAAGGATGTATTCTCAAACACAGAGAGGAAAAGCAAAACAGGGGAAATGGGCAGTACCACAGCATAGATTAGAAACCAAATGCAGGCTAGCCAACAGTCTTGACAGTGTTTGATTAGTGTAAGTAGCCATTGAAAGGAAATTACCATATTTTTAAAATCCAGCAGTATGAATTCATCCAGAGAAGCCTCGTTTTATATGGAGAAGTAATTCTATCCAGTGGTCATTGGTGACAGTATCAATTAAGACAGCGGAGTTTGAGAAGTACCAGAGTTAAAGATGAAATATATTGTATTGTGCTCTGCACGGTGTCTTTTTATACTTAATAAAATTGTATGGACCTATTTTAAAACTGTATTCTCAAACAGACACTGCTATTAATATTGACGGTATATAAATTGTTATTTTGACTGCATATAACTGTTCTGTATCTCATCAGTATCATTTGAATTACACTGATTTCTGCATTTTCAGAGACCAAGTATTCAGATTTAGTCAGCCCACTGTACTGCATTTTTCCAAACCGCCTCCCCACCTCCTCCCCTCCTCTTCCTCAAAAAATTTAGGTTTGATGGAGTGGAATGCGCTGATTAATAGATTTCAATAATAGAATGTCATTCATATAGAGAAGCATATCAAAGTCATTTTCATATATTATTATTCAATAAATTATTTATACACACTAAAATTAACATTCTAGTCCTTGCCAACATTTCACCATAAGATAAAGAAAAATACAAGTAAAACACAACTGTTTATGATGAATTTGAAGTGGAAGCAGGAAGAAATAACTTTTTAAGGGTCACTTTTCGTGCCCCTTACTGATCAATAAAACACATAGCCACTTAGTCACGGAGTAAATCCTTGTCCCTAAACGTATCATCTGTGTTTAGTTGTAGACAGGCTTTTCATTTGTGATTTCAATGTCTCTGGTCTTGATGCAGTAAGACACTTCCACGCCTGCATTGCTGGATTAGGACCTAAAAGCAGCGCAGGGAGAAGAACACTTTCCACACGCAGGTCTGCAGGTACTTGTGCATCGTATTTTAACTGACTGGTCTCCTGGCATTTACTGCTTCACTCCACCGAACTGATGCTCCTTCAGTCAACTTCGTGAGTTTTATTGCTCCCATTTACCCTTGGGGTCCCTCATGTTTCTCTCTGCTGGCAGCAAACGGGTGGGAGATCCAAGTCCTTTCTGTCTCTATTAGAGTAACTGAAGGGGTTCCACGTGATTTTCGTGAGCTATTGCATCATGTTCACTTATGGGAAAGATCCAGGTAAGATATAACAGAGATTCAGGATTGGTGGCATTTATTTACTAAAGCTGATGGATCTGCTGTGCTAGCCATAGTTTTTCTGTTTGTGACATCTGATCCAACTGTCACCGTATAGGGGATCGAAGGATTTCATAGTCCTTGATAAAGCAAAAAGCTCACCAGGCTGCATTTTCCTCGTTTCATTCTACAGTGACAAATCATAGATGAAAGGTCAGTGAATGCCTGTGAGTGGAATAAATGACATAAAAATCCACCTAGAGTTCCCTAGGTGAATAATAATGCAGAACTCAGTCTTGTACATTGTACCTTTTGTATGTATTTATCACAGCCAAGTTTCCAATCTGACTTAGGCACCTTTGGGAACTCTTGCAGAAGACACAAAATTGTATGCCACATTTGCAGGAGAAGAAACTGTTTATTGAGTTACTAATTTTAGGGATTTTTGAGTTCAAAATGAAAATAAAATCTTACGCAGAAACAAGCTTCCTAGAATAAAATGCTAAACAAGAAGAAGGGTGGTTTTGCCTGTGTTTGAAATAATACAGGATTTTAACCATAATTTCAGAATTCAAAACAGTTGTTATGCTCATAGAAGACAGATTTCATTACAGGTTGAGAGACTGTTTCAGAAAGTAGCATTTTTTTCTGAATCTTTCTGAAAAGGAGACAGTAGAACTGACCAAACAACCTCCTCATGTGGAACTGTGTCTAGAAGAGCTAGAAGAGCATCCTTGCCTGTATAAGCAGAGGATTATCAGCCAGAAGTAGTACTGTCCCTGCAGAAGCCTTAGCGAAACCGTTTCCATATCCAGCATTCAATAAAACTAGTTTCAAACCCAGAGAGTATTCTGGGACAATTTGTAGGAACGTGCTGCCTGCTGCGATACATGTCTGATGAGAAATACAGCCCGTTAGGTTTGTCCGTGAGAAGGTCGGGATGAATTAAGGATGTGTTAAACAGCCTTGCAAGCAGACCCAAGCTCACCCTGCTTCTCCGTGAAGCAACTGCAGTCTTGCACTATGAACTGGTGAAAAGATTTAGATACATGTTTGATGGATTCACTGCCTCTACCTGCAGCTGTCTAACAGCAAGCTGCCGAGCTTACGCTGATTGTTTCCATGGTCAACAGTTACAGGCATCTCTAGAATGCGATTTATTCCACCTGTCTCTGACATCTATCTTAAAACGGGATAAGACATCCCATAAAAGGGTTTTTAAGAGCCACTGACTACACAGCCTAAATCACTAGCTTGAAGTAAGTAATGTCTTTGGGGTTTTTTTGGCTGCTTCGCTCATAGTTTCCTAATAAATAAATAAATAATAAATATCCAGCCACCAGTGTTTGAATTCCCTGGTCTAAAACCTCTGCCCACGTAGCTCAGATGACTAACAGGCCTTACATATGATCTGTTTTGTAAGGCAGTTCCTGTTGCTACAGCTGTCTGTCTTGAAACATTCTAAGAAATTTAAGAGCTCAGCGCAGGTATCGTTAGCACAATGCTGTGGTTGTGGCGTGTACGGGGCCAGACTACAAGGAGCTTCAGTCCGGGAATGCTAATAGCAGCAGTCCCTACTGCCACCCCTAACACTGGGCTAGTGTGTGCGCATTTTACAGTAGCTGCAGCCAAAAAGATGAATAATTGCTTTTGACTTTTGGTGACAGATGCACAAAAATGAAAGCCATCAAACTTCCATCACAGGAATTTGTGATGCCAAGAGTTATAGCAAAACTTGACCAGTTCTGAAGTCTAGAAGCCTGCAGCCACCTGGGGTTAAGTACAAGGATTACAAAAGCAGAAGGTTATAGAATCATAGAATGGTTTGGTTTGGAAAGGACATTAAACATCACCTAGTTCCACCCTGCTGCCAGGGGCAGGGACACCCTCCACTAGACCAGGTTGCCCAAAGCCCCATCCAACCTGGCCTTGAACACTGCCAGGGATGGGGCCTCCACAGCTTCTCTGGGCAACCTGTTCCAGTGCCTCACCACCCTTGTAGGGAAGAGTTTCTTCCTAACGTCCAATCTAAATCTCCCCTATTTTAGTTTAAAGCCCTTAACCCACAGAATCACAGAATCACAGAGGTTGGAAGGGACCTTGAAAGATCATCTAGTCCAACCCCCCCCCTGCCAAGGCAGGGCCACCTAGAGCACATCACTCAGGAACA
>VWZZ01007437.1:217939-241210 GCA_013399095.1 Psophia crepitans | reverse complement strand
TTTCCTGTACTGAGGACCCCAGAGCTGGATGCAATACTCCAGGTGGGGTCTCACAAGAGCAGAGTAGAGAGGGAGAATCACCTCCCTTGACCTGCTGGCCAGATGGTTTTTGATGCAGCCCAGGACACGGTTGGCTTTCTGGGCTGCCAGTGTACACTGCCAGCTCATATTGAATTTCTCATCAACAAGCATCCCCATTCTGCTCAGGGCTGCTCTCAATCCATTCTCTGCCCACCCTGTAGTTGTGCTTGGGATTGCCCCACCAATGTGCAGGACCTTGCACTTGACCTTATTGAACTTCATGCAGTTCGCACGGGCCCATATCTCAAGCCTGACGAGGGCCTTCTGGATGGCATCCCTTCCCTTCAGCTTCTTGACCACACCACACAGCTTGGTGTCATCAGCAAACTTGCTGAGGGTGCGCTCGATCCCACTGTCCATGTCACCAGCAAGATGTCTATAAGGAGCAGCTGAAATCCAAGAGAAAAAAAAATCCCATAGGGATTTAATCTCTGATCTGCTTTCAATTTACTTTCTTACAGTTCGTTTCACTCTTATTGACTTATCTCACCGAAAGAGAAGTCTATGATTCAGCAATTGCACCTTTATCAAAACCATAAAGAGCTGATAAGGTAGATGAATACTTCTCCCTTTCTCCTGCCTTCCTCTCTTTGAGGCTTGGATGAAGCTGGGTTCTGTCTGCAGAAAGGTGGCACCCAAACACATCCCAGTGCTGCAAAGAGTTTCTTCATTAGTCAGGTTTCAGTTCCTCCCCATCTACAGTTCTCAGTATGTTCCCTCAAAATGGGCATGTTTTATAGACCCCCAAACTGATGTTTATTTCAAGGCTAACTGGGTGTTAAACCTGAAGCTGTAAATCTTGCCCAACCTTTAATTTTGACATCCCAAACCAGACCAACCATTGCACTTGTAATAATCCAGCTGGGAGCCTGGGATTAGTTTGTAAACTGGTCCAGTTAACAACTGTATCCCAGGAGCCACTTCTCCAACATTTCTGTTGAAATGGAAGGAATGCAAAAGACGAGCACAAAGTATAACTTTTGAAGTGCAGAGAGTAGCCAGTGCAGTGCTACAGAAAGGGCAACATACTAAGATTTTTCACACATGCATGAAAACTTCTCCAGGAATAGAGCGTAGTATTTTTCTCTAAATAAGTTACTTTTCTATGTTGGGAGGACAAGCCACTTCTCTCGTAGCAGGTTTTGTTAATAAGGCAAGATGCCGAGCTAAAACGAGAATCCTGTGTTAAGGATTGCCACATTAAGGTAGCCATGAGCAAGTCGGTGGGTAAGGGTGACTCCGCTTCAGGTGAGGGTGACTCTCAGAGATACTGCTCCCACTGATTCTCTCTTATTCCGAGTCTACTCCTATCTAATCCTGCCACGTTTTTGCTGCCTTAGACTAAAGCCCAAGTATCACCACAAAGCTTTTCCAACTCCACCACTGCAGTATTCCTCTCCCCTTCCCCCATGTGGGTTTTCTGTTAGCTGAGCAGTGACACTTCTTGACCACATGCAGTCTGCTCAGCCTGCTATATGGCATTTGGTCTTTGCCAGGTCCACCTCCTGGAGTGCTCTTCTACTTCACTTGCACTCTGTATCCATTAGCTGCCCTCTCATGGCCACCACAGTCAGCTGTCTTGCTTCCCACACACAAAACAATATAACTACCCATGAGGAATACTGGAGGGGGGTAGAGTAAATTGAGGGGGTAGAAAGATGGTAGGAAAATCTTGAAAAAAATTTTGTCAGGATATACCAAGAATGTCACCTCTTTCCTGAGTCAGCTTCTTTTCATCAGGTGGTGATTTTCACCTTCAATTAGTTCCCTGCTGACAAAGCACTGTATGAAATGACACTGATACATGCTCCTCTGTCTGAAACAGCAACACCTCGTCTGGAATTCATGGACATCTAGTCCTGCTTGAAGGCGCTGCACAGTGAATTCACGCGCCTGCCATAGGTCAGAGTTACCGTGCACACACGGACCGTGAGTTGCACGGATGAAGACCCAGCATTTCTGGCACACAGGCCCATGTCTGTGTGGGATTCCAGAGTGGAAATACGGAGCCAAGCCTGGCAACATCTTAACATGGAGTTAGAGCCTTCAGCTATCCAGTCTGGAAATGTTTGTATTATAAAAAGACATCCAGGAAACAATGTTTAATTGGTTTCAAAATTCTATTTAAAAGTAAGTTTTCAATAATAAGCAATGAGAAGCCAAGAACCTTTCTTAAACTGTTAAGGATCAAACATGCAGAGGACTATTAATTTGTCTAATAACTTCGCGCTTCAGGGACAGAACTGAACATGCCAGCATCACCTTTCAAGCCTTGGTTTTGTGCATGTTGTGCTTATCTTGTCTGCAGTGTTGACAGAAAGAGGTTAAACGATTTATCGTTGGGTCTTAGTACCCCTAAAGGAAAACATAAACTTGGCTGCTTCCAGGAAAGGTGCTTAAGCATCAGTTAATTCATGCTGAAATGTAGGTGCTGACCAGCTCTTTTGTAGCTATATTTGTCTCCACTGTTTTGTGTTGCACTGAATCGACAAGTTCAATAATTTGTTCCGAGACGTGTTAGATTTGTTTCCTCTGTATACATAAGAATTATACAGCTCCGCCGTACGAATATATCTCGCTGTCCTTACTTGTATTTGACCACGTTCAACTGGGCAGTGGCACCGTACAGCTCCCAGTTGCATAAATACGCTGAGGGAGACGCCTAGTGTAAAACCATGTCCATAGCATCTTCAGCTGCCCGCTCCAGCCTCAGCGCTGAGGAGTTCTTTTTCTACTAGCATTAAAAAGCAGATATGCACGGATGTCAGCAACACCCATCAGCATATCTCCACACATTTCGCAGTCAATGGACGGTTCAAAAAAATGCTCCATGTAACACGTGCGATAATAACCACGTGAGCGAAGTCTCTGCGTACTCAGAATGGCGATAGGACAGCAGTAGCAAGAACTGCAATATTCTTACCCAGGTCAGAATTCTAGGGTTAATGTGAATGTTGCTTGATGTGATTAGCAGACTGCACACAGTCAGTCTGATCATACTACAGCTGCTGCTGCTGAAGGTCATACACGTGCTGATGAGAAAAATGGCACAAAGCACCATCAGACAAGTGCATCACCCATATTGAAGTAAATGGAACATGAAGCACATGTCTTCGTGCCTTGCTGAGGAGAGCCATGTGCTGCAGGTGCGGTAGCAATTTGATGCAAGTCATGAATCTCACACTGCAGCAGCTGCTCTGCTTTCAGGGGAGAATTTACCAAAGATAGTCATGCAGCTGGGTTTCCCTTGTACCTGTGATTTTCTCAAAGATGCTAATAGTCTGTACTGGTGCCTGGCACTACCTTCCACAAAGTGGCATCCAGACACAGCCCCAGATCTTTAGAATCATAGAATCATAGAATGCCAAGTTGGAAGGGACCCATAAGGATCATCAAGTCCAGCTCCTGGCTCCACACAGGACCAGCCCTGTGTGCATGCAGGTGTATCTATGGACTAGCTGTAGAGGCAGTTTATTTCTCCCCCTTTAGACACTTTATATTTTTTCCAACTTTCTCCCCAAACTCTAACCAAGGGTTCCCTATTTAGCATAAGCATGCAAGTATTTGAAAGTTTTCCCTTTCTTCAGTAGGGAAAACAAACTAGGAGCTACGGTTTGTACACCATACACCACAGCTTATCTTCTCAAGCAGCTTCCTCTCTGAAAGAGCTGCAAGAAGGCAATGTCCAAGAAGCACCAGCTTGACAAATACTGGAAGCCTCAGAAAACTGCCACCAGTGTTTGAAAGAGAAAAGGACATTGCCAGAGGAAGGCAGACGGAATGATAAGAGTCCTACATTTGGTAAGCTCCAGTGGTAAAGTTCAGGCACCAAAAACCCTCACTTTTTTTTTCCCCCATTAAATGTAAGGTGAAAAGACAGCACCTGGGAGGGAGGCAAGGGCCAGATCTCCTGTTCAGTCTTCATGTTCTGAGTATGGGGGATAACAGCAGCCCAAATTGTCCAGTTCTGCCTGAAGGCCTCTTACTCTAATAGGGGTTACAATCCTGGGCAAAGAGCAGTAAAGCACAGCCTGTGCCTGTCCTGGAATTGGCCCGTGTGACTACAGAACCGGTTATCAAATTTAAAGTCAAACACTTCAAGGCTAAGTGAGGCCAAAACCATATTCTGACAAAACGTATGTTGGTTGCCTGAAAGCCTCAAATATTAATCTCCTGTCATCTGTGAACAAGTCTTCCACTGAGGCTGGTGCGGCTGAGAGTGGTTTCTTCCCTGTGTTCCTGGCTAAGTCTAGGAGGATTAGCTTAAATCTGAATGGAGCAAGAACGTGAGCAGTAAGTCATTGGCTCAAATGCAAGTGATTTTCATGAGATACTGAAGAGTTTCCAACCAGATTTTTGCTGAACTAATGAACCCTTGGCAGCTATCTGCAGAACAATTAGTACACCTCTGAAGGATGATTTAGAAACAGTCATCTTACCTTTAGTAAATTATTCAGCTAAGCTACTCAGAAGTAATGCTGATCTGGCTTACTAAGGAGATGAGTGCAATCTTAAAGCAAATTTGCTCTGCAAGGCAAGAGTCAAAGAACGACAGTCTTCAAAGCTGGAGAAAAAAGGGAAGGGAAAAAAGAATACTTCCAAATATCAAATCAGATGAGGATTTGACAGATTTCTCTGACTGTGAAACTGTTGAAGTGGCTGAAGTGACTCAGGAGGCAGTCAGAACACCTGACATTTTTTTCAGAGGCCAGTGTCAGTGGAGGTGTGAATCATTGCAGCGCACCTCTCTAAAACAGAGGTTTCTGGTCTAAGCCAAACATGAGTCTCTGCAGTTTAATGGAGGGAACAGTTATCTCTGAGGGATGATTCACCTCATCGGTGTAAGGGTTACTGACACAATATAATACTTTTTTTTTTTCCCAGCAAAGACAGCAGAAGAATTTTCTAATCATCCTCCTCCATCCTTCTCCCCTCTGCATTGCCGGTCTTTATCGCCACTCCAGCTTTAACAGGTTTCTGCTTTATGCAGCATGAAACCTTTCTCTCACCATCCCCATTGAAAGCACCGTGGTTTCTTGATCTGTCTGTAGAAAGAACCTATTCCCAACTTGCCACTGCAGAAAATATATTGGGTCATTACACCTCTCCCATTTCAGAATATTGTTAATGGGAAAGTACTCTTTTTCTTCATTCTCTGCAGAGGGAACCTAGATGAATAGATCAGATGGGAAGTCTAAATTTTAGATGCTACATTTGTGCTCATCTAGCTGATGAGGGCAAAAGTATTTATCACTGGGGCAGTAACTACCAAAGATTAGTGCACTGAAGCCAAGCAAACTCTCTGACTACATGAAGTGAACAGACAATAACTGAGACAAAGACTTATGTCTGCATCTTGTCTGTGACATGCAGATGTTATTGAATCAACAGCTGCTATGGATGTAATTCTAGGAAATTGTGTGCTACCTGGCTATAGGACCATCTGGTGAGACATCTTCTGTTGGTTTCAAGAGAGCAGAACATTAAGGACTGGAGGGACCACACCAGCTGAAACCAAGGCTAGAAGCCTTGTAATCCACCTCCAAAGAGCAGAAGATGAGGCAAGCATTGCAGCGAGCTCCCTCGTAGCTCTCTTCCAGCTTCCAGAAACATGGAGCTTCCTTAGAAGCTCCTTGAACCAAAAATATGTGTCATTATATGTAGTAGCCCTTGATGAATTTATCTCATGTTAACTTTTCTAGGGGCTTTTTGAAGCCGGTGTATTTAGCAACCACCTATCCTGCCACATAGTTTCACAGTTTACTTACACAGGGTGCAGACAACCATTTCCTTTTGTTTTGAAATTAATTCTTTTTTTTTTTTTAAAATTAATTTGGTACCCTGTGGTTGCTCTACTGGGATGAACATTAAACAATCATTCCCTTTCTGCCTCCCCATGCCACTCACGGGCCTTTATCATGCCCTTTTACCCAGGGCTTTTAATACAGAACTGCATCTTCCTTGAGTCATCACTCTTCTGATGCTGGATAAATGGTAAAAAATAAAAATAAAGCAGAAGTCCTAGGTTACTCTGCAACCTACATTCCTTGTAGAGAATCCATTTGGGATTCTTTGATCACATTTGTTGCCTTGCCGTTAATTTTTTCCCATTCTGGTACTTAAGTCTTCTGATGGGAGTACTAGAGGTGCCTACATAGTCTGAGAGCACACTGAGATTTATATAATAGCGTAACAATATTTTCTGATTACTTATTATCTCTTTCTCTACAATACCTAGTACCATTTATTATATGACTCTCGGATCTCTTCTCTGAGTGGCAGTTGGTAAGACAATCCACGATTTTATATGTGAAATCAGCAGTGTTTTTTTCCCATGTGCATCATTTTGCATTTATCAAAACTCTCTTTCATCTGCCAGTATAATAGCCAGTCAGTGAATTCCATGAAGTCCTTCTGCAGTTCTTAAAGATAGTCCTGATTTATTATTTATTATTTACTACCATGATTTATTAACATCAACGATTTTTTTCTCACTGGCAGTTACATCTTTTTTCTCCATGAATGTGTTGTACAGTGCAGATCTCTGCAGGACTTCACTAGGGACTCCACTGTGGAAACCAACCTTTTGCTTCTGTTAGCTCTACAGTTTTGTTAGAACGAATGGTGCTTCAATTTCTGATTGCAGTAGAATTTGAGAGTTTTATATAAAAAGGTTGTGGGCTTTTATTTTGCCTCTTCCCTCCTCCATGTAGGTTACACATCCCCTCTCAAATTTGAGAGTTGCTGGTGGAGGGGGTTCAGATGATCCACTCAAGGCTGTTGCTACTAACACCTCTCAAGCCTGAGTTTCATCTGGACGTGCATAAGATGGCGCTTGAAGGTAGCCCAGGGACTTTAGGTATTGCCAAGGTTAGGCAAGGGCTGAAGTGAGTTTTGAGAATCAAAGTTGCAGATTCTCATGCTTTGGTATTTAAATCTCACTTTGCCTACCTGCACCTTTTGTGGTTCTCGTCCTGTGGTCTTGCTTAGTTAAATATGTATTTTATTAAATCGAAGTCCAGACAGACCACTTCTGAAAACAGGGGTTAGGTTCCTGAATTATGTTATAGTTGCTTTTTAAGATAAGTGCAGTACTGTGGCATTCGTAGCGTGGGTAAAAAAAAGCAGAGTGCAGATAACAAAATATTACCAGTCACTCTTGCACCCAGAGATCTCAAAGCACTGAGACTGCATGTCACGTGCTGCCCCCCTGTTTGTTCTAACAACTACAAAAGTTTTATGGGCTTTTTAGGGCTTACTCAGCCATATGCATATTTTTAAAAAAAAAAAAAAAGAGGTCATGTGTAGGGAATCCCATTCTGAAGATCTCGCGTTGTACGGTGAGCTTAGACACACCCCTATGACCTGCACAGATCCCCCCAGTGGCCACACCCCATAAAGGGAGTATATAAACCTGTGACGCAGTTTAATAAACGCCACTTTGTTCATCCATCATATTGATGCCGTGATCATTTGGCCCCGAGGTGAGAGTCCTCAGGGGTGAGGTGTTTGTCCTCGGACTCCAGGACCAGTAGTTGAAGTCCCCCACTGCAGCTCCAAGAACATGGAAAGCAACAGTCATGTAAGAGCTTCCAGAGGCATTGAGGCTTGGTCAAAGATCTGAACATACCTGGACATACTCAGGACACTGAACATATCTCAGTTTTGTGTAGGGAGTAGCTGGTGCCTACCAAGGTGGTAATTTCCACCCTGCTCTGCTTCAAGTGGGAGTTGGTCTTAAGTTTCCAGTTCCTGAACAGTATACTTATTGCTTAACATCAAATTGGTTTCATATTTTCCCTCTTTCTATTTTTTAAGAAGCTGGAAAAATACTTTCTTTGCTCATTTGCCAGGCAGAGCAGTTTCTGTCTTTACCCTCAGTAGCAGACATGACAGCCTCAGCGGGGGATCTGTCCCTCCCTGCCACTGCTGACTTTCTCCTTTTTAAGAAGGTCCTCTGCCTGCGACTGAGTCACATTATAGTTTCCCCACCTATATGGAAAGGAAGATTTGTTTTGAAAAAAAAAGACAAGGTATATAGTAAGCACAATAGCTCCGTGTATTTTACATAATTTTGTTTTGTGTAATGGGTATGTCCCTTTTTATTTATGAAGCAACACTTTCAACAGAACTCCAACAAGCAGTGCTCAGTCTTAGAATGAAAGAGACACTAATTTACTTTAACTGCTTGCCTGGTGCCTTCTAACAATTGCTCTGAGAACTAATAAGAATGACAAAAAAATGCAACCACCTGTCCTGGCTTCAGCTGGGATAGAGTTAAATTTCTTCCTAGTAGCGGGCATAGTGCTGTGGTTTGGATTTAGGATGAGAATAATGTTGATAACACACTGATGGTTTGGTTGTTGCTAGGCAATGTTTGCACCAAGTCAAGGACTTTTCAGCTTCTCACACCACCCCACCAGCAAGGAGGCTGGGGGTGCACAAGAAGATGGGAGGGGGCACAGCCGGGACAGCTGACCTGAACTGGCCAAAGGGACATTCCATACCATATGACATCATGCCCAGTATGTAACTGGGGGGAAGCTGGACAGTGGCTTGGGAACTAGCTGGGCATCAGTGGTCTATGGGTGGTGAGCAATTGTGCAGTGCATCACTTGTTGTGTGTATTTTATCATCATTGTTTTTCTCTTTGGTATTATTATTATTTTTATTACTACTACTACTACTACTACTATTATTATTGTTATTATTATTATTACTATTACTATTATTACTATTATTATCCTTTTCTGTCATTTTGAACTGTCTTTATCTCAACCCACAAGTTTCACCTTTTTTATTTTCCCAATTCTCTCCCCCATCCCACTGCAGGGGGAGGGGGAGCGAGCGAAGGGCTGTGTGGTTGTTTTAGCTGCCTGCTGAGTGAAACCACAACCTCACCACATTTACCACGTAAGACCATAACACCCCGTTAGCAACCTGCTGCTGTGCGCGGTGGCTCCTCAGCCCGGCAGGCACGTTACTTCCCCACGCGCTCTGCTTGCTGCGCACACACATTTCCTCACTGCTCATATGTAGGTGCTGCCCTGTACGCTACAGCATCCATACAATGTTTAACCCTCCCTTCTGTGCCCTACACTTGTCCTGAGGCCAACACACAGCCTGTTTTCCTGTAGAGCTGCAGCCCCTCTACTTTATATCTTTAAGCTAATGAATTTGTGATGCTTTAAAGAAAATCAAAAGCAAGTGAGCAGGACCTGTGTCTAGAGAACCATTCGCTCATGAAATGGGGATCCAGTGTTGTATTTTACAGCTAGATCCCCAAATCCTCTAAAAAGATAAATCCAAAATCTGCCTGAAATCCATTCCCTGAGTGTTTGAAGCACCACCCGCCTTTTGCTAAAAGAAAAGACTGCAGAAACCAGCTTCGTACTGAAAATGTTAACCATATCTAGGCAGGATAAATTAATTTTACCAAAATTTGTGGCAGATGGTACATAACATCATAAATCATTCTGCAGAAAGTTTACCAGTATAAAACTAGATACAATAGCAAATTGTCACAGAAACCCTTCATGTACAGATTTTAAGATACTATAAAAAAAAGGTGACAAAATTACACTTATGCAATCCGCATATGACTAACTGTGCTTTTTTAGCACTTGTAAAGTGCTATTATTTATTAGGTTCTGATTATCTCTTAAAGGTAACATCACAGATCAAAACTTCATTGCAATGTGTGGTACTCCAAAACAGAAGAAATGATTGCCATCTACAGCCCAAAGTACACAACCACAACACCTGGATTTATAATGCACGTCCCTGGCTTCACCAGGGAGTCCATGCCATCATAAGCTGGCCATGCACAGAAATGTCCTATTGAAGTGAAATCTTACGGACAGATTTTCTAAGATACTTAGGTGCCTTTAAGTAGAGGCCAGATCCAAGGAGTAGATCCCAAAGGCATTGCCTTCCTTTTAATCATTTAAGGCAAAAAATTAGATTTTATTTTTTTTTTTAGGATAATCCCTCAGATGTCAATAACCGTGAACATAACAACATTTGCCAGTGCCTCAGTTTCCACCAGGACATCTCTGGAAGCCTGCTCTTCCTGACAGTGCCCTTTCTCATCTCACCTTGTTTCACCCTCCCTGGTGACCCTGAATCCCAGCCAGATAAGCTCCAACATCACCCACTTCCCCAGAAGAGGCAAGTGGCCACTGCAGTCCCACTGCAGTTCATACCCACTTTGTGGGGTCCTTTCCCCCTTGTGCGACTATAGTTGCAGGTGTGGTATGATTTACCCTATACTCTATTACACAGCCCAGCAAATGGATGGTTGGATCAAAAACCTCCTCCTAGTTAGCATTTCTGCTGTGGACAACTCCTCTACATCTTACAAAAATGCTTGTTTAATCGCCTGGCATGAGATCAGTAAATACAAAGGGGATGGGAACAGGCAGTTGATGAAAGTTTGGGTGCAAAGTCAGGTTGGGGATGACAATTTTAGGAGGGCTGACCACAACTTTATCAATGGCATGAATCAAGTTACAAATACCAATTCTCAAATTGATAAGTTACAGTTTAACAGGCTGCAGCAAGCCAAGTCGTCAGGACAGTCTGGGTCATCTCAAGGGTGGGGTTTGACACTCTACACCCTTTCATTTTCCCCTTTAAAAAAGATCCCTGTGCCTTTCTCCAGTTCCCTGAAAAGTGTCCCTTATTAACTGATTTCCTGTTTGCAGTTTTAAAACACAATCTAAACAGCCAGGTTTGGGAGGTTGGTTTGTTTGTGGTTTTTTGTTTCGAATATTGCTATAATTTGTGGGGTGGATCTTGACTGGTAATTTCTTTGTAGATGCAGACATTGCCTAGCTAGAGTGGAGCCATATAATGAATTTAGTTCTGCCCATCTTTACTCCACCATATTTCCTAATACTTGCAGAACAAAGTCCTGGAAAACGTGAGAATGATATTAGAGGACAATTTAATCTGATGAAGTCCAAAATCTCAAAGCAGGACTGTGGAGGGAACTGTAATTTGGAGAGGTGGTACTACCATTTGGTGTATCAGCATTATTTATAATTGAGAAGATTGGCAAGCAGCAGAGAAAAGGGTTCAGTTTAAATGCATGAGATCAGCATCCGCAGTCATTAATCCATCTCCCCAGTGACTCAGGTGGAAAATTGTTTTGTGCATTTTGCTGCCACTCCACATCACAACAGCTTCTGAAAAGTATAAGCAGCAGGCTGGCTCTTTGTCATGCATTAGTAATAGCAGATGGATTTATTAAAGCAGTGTACACTTTTCAAACAGTTTTTCCTTTGGGGGAAGAGATAAGCAGGTACAAGCAGGATAAGCAGTTAGAAGCATCCTGTGTACTGCGAGACCGACTTTGCTGCTTTAGCATCCTTAAGCGGGCAAAATCCCAGGAATCTGACATGGGTGACTGTCACCACTTTAACGCACTTCATCACAGGATTTTAAAGGATATAGGCTTAAAAAAAAATGAAAAAGGTGACCAATGCTGGTGCCAGAAGAGCACAAGCGTGTAGGGAATCATGCCAAATTACACCGCCTGTGGTGCGGAGAGAGGACAGAAATATCTGCCTGGACATTGCTGTATCCTTCAGCATTACCCCATGAGGGGCTGCCCCCACACACATTCATCCTGAGGGTATTCAGGCCGGCAATCACTTGAGCGTTGAAAAGAAGACCACTACAAGCTGTGCTCTGCTGCAGGACCCCAGGGTGCTCCCCAGTTCTTACAGCATGTCCCAGCAACACTGCGCTTTGCAGCTGAATTTTGTCAGTAATATAACAGACATAACCCAGTAACATGCCCCTGCATGTGCGCCTGAGCTGCTGTTGGTGCCATTTCACCCTCAGTTCATTAACCGGCTCCCCGTATAGTCATCATGCAATTCAATAGCGGAGATTACAAATACCTGTAGGGAACACAGATTTTTCTTCCTCCGTTTCTCATTCAGTGGTCTGGGTTGCTGCAGCAGCTATGCGTAATAAGCAAACCCGTTCATCTTTCTTGGACAAGACTATGCAAAGTACATGTTCACCACTGGAGAGAGACCTCTTCTAATACTTGACAAAAACAAAGAGTAAGCTATTACACATTGCTGTTCCAGTATGTACACTTGATATTTATCAGAAGCCTTGCTGCAACCATCCTAGAGCTCCAGCTTACCCCAAGAGGATCAGGTTTGGTGAGGAGACATCCTCTAGAAGGCAAGAAGGTCTGGAAATATTTAACTAAGTCACTCAGCAAACAGTTGTGGTGGATTAAGACCTCCCTGTTACTATTGCTCATACCCGCTTCCAGGCCATTCCTGCTGCAGAGGCTCCAGTCTGCAGCCCAGCATCCAAGCAAAGATCCACCTTCTGCAGCAGCCCAGTGGTTGCAAAGCTTTTGGTCCAGGATATCTGTGTAGCCTGGTGAGGAGCCTTTCATGGGCTGTAAGTTGTAACCCTGCCTATTCCATACAGTGGGAAGTATCCCTCCTCTGTGACCAAAATACGTCTCATCACACAAGGAACACACACGAAAGTCAGGCTGAGCAGACCGCTCCCATCACATGCCCAAGTGTGAGTGGCCTTGTCACAGGGCTGGGCAGGATGGAGAACACCAGCAGTTTAGCCCTTTACAAGCTGTCCTTCCAGCCACATGCCAACAGAAAGATCCCACAGACCCGTTCAGAAAAAGGGGATCATACGCCACATGATTCACCCATCCCACAACCTGGGTAGGAGGGAAGCAGGAAGATGATTTAGGGGCAAATTGAATTTCTCAGAAGCCAAACTCATGCTGTGAGCTGCAGGAAGGACAACCTGGTTTAGTCCGTGCAGTGCGGCAGCTCAAATATGCACCGAAGACATCATGCCCCAATGCTAATCAAAGCACTCCCGCCAGTAAAAGGGCACTGACTCATCGTCGCTCATCATGAGTGAGTGCGGTGACTGACAACCCATTTAAGAAAAGGAGAACAACCTCACACCTCTCCTTCTACTTTGCAAATTAGATGTTTATTCCTGCTTAGACCATGAAATGAAGGGCTGAGGCAGATGAAAGAAAAATCCTGACTGGGGAAGACACTATATTCCAATCCAGATTAAGACACTTAAGCGAGACATGTTCTTCATCGAGTGCTTGCTATTGGGCAGAGCTCTGCTTTGCATAATGTATTCCCAGGCATTGCACTGGGACTCAGGTGCCTCACTCTATGTGCTGGATTTCCCATATTTACAGTGTTCTGTAAAATTAGGCAACGCACTTGGCACTGGGGATCCCTAGACTTCCCCTCGTGGCTCTGGAGTCTGATTCACAAATATATTTAAACACCTAATCCCACTGGAGAATTTGAGCCTGCACTTGCCATAGGATTTTGAAAAGTGCCTAACTCCTATAGGTGTCAATACTTTAAACAGTGCAGTTGATTTTTTTTTTAAAGTCGTATATTTAAAATTCTGCACAGCAACATTTTAGAGAAATGGAATTTTTTTTAAATCCTACATTCTTTAGAAAATCTGTTCTTTACATTTCAGAACTTTGGGGGAAAAAAAAAATCAGACCCTGTCCTGCACTTCCTAATTTTTTTCTTCAGACTAGAAAGATTTTTGCCGTGTTTAGAACTACTACTGGTCCCAAAATAGATTTCCATTTCCAAACACTCCCCAGTGACAGCTGAGTAGCATAATGATGCTTTATCCCATGTTAGTGACAAAGTAAATTGCTTTTCCAGTACACACACAGAGCTTTATAAAAAGAATAATCCCACTGGAAAAAGGATTCTTCAGCTTTGAATTCCTGCACCCGAAAGGGCCTGAGCTGCAGCAGCCTTCTCTGGAGAAGCCAGAGGGAGTGAAACCTCACACAAGTGTAGGGCATCACTTGAAGGTACGCGCTTCCATTAAGAGCAAAAGAGATTATAGTACTCTTATGTCCTGGTGCTGCTCACTTATTTTTAATTTTATAAGTATCGGTGCATTATGCTTTCTGCTGGATCAGTGTTATGCTTCTAAATTCCAATTTTCAGGCTGCAGCTATTTGAGTCACATTTGGCTGGGATGCACAACATATGCTTTCAATATGGATTGGGATTTTTTTTTCCATTCTCTTGCTAATTGCTTCATTTCATTTAATTGTAGTGGGAGAATTACAGTGTTGAAATTAATCCAGAAGCTTTTCTCCTCACTTCCAGCCCTAAATTAGAGCCCATATCTGCCAGTCTGCCATGCCAAACAGCACCAACATCAGGTCAGGACCTTGCCGAGTCCTGCTTGATCGTGCATGTCCTCAGAAAATGTTGAATTATCCATGCAGAAAACCTCACTGCCTGTAGTCCTTGGAGTGGAGCCCACCAGTCTGGGACTGTGCACTGGAGGTGTGCACTCACTACAGGGCGACAGCAGGGAAGACCGCGTTGTGTGGAGCAGCTCACCCACTTCACGCTGTGCGTGATGGAAGGCTTGGCCATGCCTCAGGACTGTTTAATGTTGGAGCAATGTTTGTTCGCTTCTCTAATTCTTACAATGCAGGTGTTCTCAGATAACCCATATTTTCAACCGGGTTACACACCACTTTTCTCTTTTTCTAAAGGAAGCAAGAAACAGGAACTTAAAAGCATTTGTACAATACAAAATATTTGCCAGGCACATTTCTTTCTGGAGTTAGAGGAAGAAGAGTTTTAAGTATTGCTCACAGCTTTTTGACCAAGCGACCTTCAAGATCAGCATCGAACAGAGCTCCTCAGGTGTATAATGGCTGCAGAACCTCACCCTTGCAGCGCCACCGTCGGCAGTGAGCCTCTAACTTCTCTAGTGAAGCTCCCGAGCTTTCCGGAACAATTGCCTGCAGCAATATGATAGTAAAGCTACTGTGGAAAGGCTTTGCCAGAGACACTGCGGACATCTGCATCTGACATATCAGTATTATATGTAATAAAAATTAACTGGGGGTTGAGGACACAGTCAAGCACAGGATGACCAGTCTCCAAACAAAGTAGTTCTATGTCAGCTTACATAAACACTCTGGTAATACTTATATACTATTTCAATTCCTTCTCTCAAATCACTAAGAATGACTTCATCACCTCTATTTTTAAGCCTTGAGCTTGCTAAAATTTGAAATTATAAAGTATGCCTGCACACAGGTATTTCCACTGGTTCAAAAGGATGTAAAAATGAACTTCGTTGCGTCTTACTCTAAGATCTTATACACACTGATTTCTTTTTAATGAGTCTAAAATTTGTTTTTAAAATGTGAATGGTTTTATCATATGTTCAGCAAAATTTTCTCTCTGATTATACTCTATTTTTAACTATACAGATGGGCTAAATTTAAAAATATATATATATTAGTCTTCAGAGCAAGAGTTCTTCAAGGATTCCTTGCACTTACTACCCATCTTGGTATCCAGTAAGAACTGACGGGCACTCAAGACTGTTGGAAAATCACTGCAGTTATTGTGAGCATAATTTCAAGCTCCTGCTTCTGGAAATTACGGCCAAATAAAACAGAAAACAGAACTGAACTCGATATTCCATAGTGTGTGAACAGAGTGTGGGTTCTGGCTCTCAAGCACGCTGCAAGTTGTGTGAACCACTGTATCCATTATAATTGCAATAAAAAGCAATTTTCCACAGCATTTTTCATTTAAGGAAAAATTCGTCTCAAAAAGTGGTTGGGTTTTTTTTTTTGGGGGGGAGCAGTGCAGCAAATCTCCCAAGGATTGCTGAGCTGATGGGAAGCTTCTGCTGGAGGAGCAGGAAGGCAGAGCTGCTGGGCAGCCTTCAGGGCTGGGACAGCACCTTAGACACGGGCTCTCTGTAGTTAAGTCTCAGTATTAGCTAGGCTGGTCCTTATTTCAGCTTGAGTACTAAAGCTGTGCCCCTGCCCTTGTTTACCCTCAGCAGCGGTAGCCCCTCCTTTTGAAAAGAAAGGAACAGTTTCGGATACCAGAGGATTTGGAGCAGAGGATCTGGATATTTTAATGTTGTTCAGGCTTCAGTCATCATGAATATCACTTTACAGCTTGGCACATAAACAGTCCATTTCTGAGGCATGAGAAAACGAATATATTGTAACTATATTCTAGGCCTTCTAGCTCAAATCTGTTCCTGGTGAAACTCCGGGGGTTTCAGTGGAATTGTGTCAAGAAGAAACTTAGCTGCCTAGCTGTACTTTGTAATATACTATTTCTGATTAGAAGTGTTTAAGTGAAGGTAAAGATTTTTTTATATATATATTAAACCAAAATAGCATTCAAACTTATTCATGTAACCAAGTGCATTGTTTATAAGCAATAAAACTTTTTATAGATGGAAAAAACGGAGAATAAAAAGCAGTAATAAAAATAGGACTGGTCATTTTATAAATAGGAATGTAAGGAAGTATGGTCTTGTTGAAATGATGTATTAAAGCAAGATTATACACCAAAATACATACTTTTTTATTCTCACAGTCCTTATCTTCTACAGAAAAGAGAGAGGTGGCGACACGGGTTGTGGGAGGCAGACACGGTCAGGACACCCCTCAGAGCAGACCACTTCTGCTTGAGAATTCCGATTTCATGAGCACTTTTCTAAAAGGAGCTTTCACTGTCCTACTTATTAGGAAGTTTAGCAATAACAAGTTTCACATTTCAAAGTTCAGTCATTTTTGTATTTCACCCAGGCGATAAACATGTGAGAAATTTGTACCCTGTGAAAAATGTGCATTTCAGGCACTGGTAGGATACAGCTGTCTCAGCCCTTGTTTACTGTGTTTCTCCTCTACTTCATGCTCAGCATGGGGGATTGGGGGATTTGAGAGTTGTTAAACCTTTTCCCAGTTGCCCAGAGTCACCATCCCTTTACTGCATACTGAGTAGCTCCATATACAACCGTGTGACAACTGCCCTGTCAGTGCGTACCTCTCTGGCTTCGGCAGGAGCCCTTTTACCCGTCACCAGGTTCGTCTTCCAAAGGGAATTCTCAATTTATGGGACAATCACTTTCTTCCAGACTGGGTGTTAAGCCACCCATTTTTCCAGCAAACAGCTTCACATTACTGAGGTGTCCTCTTCCCCACTGCATGAGACACCTGCATGGCATACACCTTCCTTGGCCAGTCACACGACAGGAACGAACTCCTACACTACACTGTGACCAGGTGGACAGTCTCATAGAGTTCGCAAGGAAGACAAGAGCAGATGTTTAAACTCAGGCCCAAAGAGTCACCATTTAATCACGTAGGGATTATGAGCTCAAATCTTAGGTGCTGCTCAAGTCTTCACTACTGAGGTCCTGCAGATGACCAGGATGCAGAAGCTTTGCAGCTAAACAATTCACACTTGGGAGTTCACAGCATTATATACACCTGAGAAAAAGAGGCCTGAAGGACTCCCAGCTGCTTACTTGAGACACAACCTGAAAGAAATGTAGAAGGCATAGGAACAGAATGACAGTCTTTGGCAGGCATACACCCAGGGCAGAAGGGAGTTTGATGATCTGCTCCTAATGACAGCTTGATACTACCCAACAAGGAGAGAATCACGACAGTGAGGATCAAAGGCAGCCACGTCCCAGATCACAGAATCATAGAATGGTTTGGGTTGGAAAGGACATTAAAGACCATCTAGGGCATGGACACCCTCCACTAGACCAGGCTGCCCAAAGCCCCATCCAACCTGGCCTTGAACACTTCCAGAGATGGGGCATCCACAGCTTCTCTGGGCAACCTGTTCCAGTGCCTCACCACCCTCACAGTGAAGAATTTCTTCCTAATATCTAAATCCACCCTCAGTACATGCATTAGATGTCTGACTAACTCTACTCCAGCCACCTCTGAGGGGCTCTAATGTTTTTAAAGATGGTTTTTCTAGTCACTTAGATAATTCAGTTAAGCCTAAGAAAGGATTTTTGCTGTGATCTCTGCTGTCTATAAAGATGTTTACAAGTCTACAGGTAAGCCTTAAATTTGAGGAAGAGATTTCAGATATATACTTCAGATGCACCTTCAGCATGGCCATCAGAGACATTTCCTCCTCCGCTTTTCAAAGCACGCAGGCAGCGAGGCTCCAAAGTACACTCTTAGCTCAGTTTGAAGATGCTCCAAAAGAGCAATTGTTGAAATATATACTTTTCAAAATAAAAATACTCTTTGTCTTTCTATTTCTTCAAAGCATCACAAAGTGAACAAGAAAACAAGCAAATCTAGTATTTTTTTATGCTAGTAAAGAAAAAAAGAAAATAAATCCACAACACCTTGCATATATGGTTACTTAAAGCGTGGAAATGAGGAGAACAGAATGAGTTTTCAACAGATTCAAATACTTTCATTTACGTCTTTGCTGGAGCAGTGATGCATTTGCTAATGAGGCCTTCACACTGAGCTATACACAGGCGTAACTGAAGTTATTGTTTGTTCACTGTTAATTAAGGAGTTATTAATTTATCAATTTAATAAATTCTGTGGAATCAAACAATGAAAAGCAATGAGCTGAATTCAGCCTTGATTTAATCCACATTTTGCCTCCCTATAATGTATTATAGGCACACCAGCTTGAGCTTTATACTCCAGCCAGACCTTTGCTGGGTTCCCAAGTCCCTGCTAGGCAGCTGCGTCCCACCGCAAGCAGTGGGATTCGGCACTTCAAAAAAAAGTAAAAAAACCCAAACGAGAAAACAGTTAAAACCTTCAGGGTTTCTTTGTAGGATTTGATTTTTCCTTAGCATACATGTTATATGGATTTTTAAAACAGAAAATAATAAAAGTTCAATAGCATATATTCACAGAAGATCAGAGAAATAACAAGAAAGGCCACACATTTATTCCTCTGCTGCTGCTCCAGCTTTCAAGGCCTCTCAGAGAGTATCAGACTCAAATGCACTCGATTCAATGCAGACACTGCCCTACCTTTCTGATCTCGCTGGGCTTGCTGACCCTCATTTATCATGCCCACTGTCACCTTCTTTAAGCACAGCTGAGCAATGCCTTTGGCATCATAGCCACGAACATCTTCCAGCAGGCTGCCAGGCAGTCCATAAATGTTACTGATGCTGAAAATGAAGCCAGATGCCAGAACCGGTGCCCAAAAGCAGGTCTGGGGAGCAGAAAGCGGAGAAAGCAGCTGAACTCTGCGGTACACTGGGTTTGGCACGAGGTCCATGAGCATTCAGGATGCATAACCTCCTGGAGGAAGGCATGCAGGGCACCTGCTGAATGAAGAGAAAATTTATCACACTGTGCTTGGGAAGGGGAAAAACTCCCTCAGTCCAGCTGCGGTCTGGTGGATGGGTTTAGCTCTTGGACTTAGAGAAGTGCGTGAGATGTCGTGAGGGCAAGGAGGAGCACAGCACTAGTGAAGCCTAAGCTAATACTCAACAGACAACTCAAATAAAGCACAAGAAAAACAACTCTACAGTCTCTTTTTTACTCATTCCACTAATCCACTTGGCTGCAGGAGAAGCCTGGCCCTGGTGCCCTGGGGCGGCAGGTGAACAGATGCACTGCTTGCTCCCTCCACGTTTAGGGGTGAACTCCTCAATCCCTCACACAGGGTCAAATTAGTCAGCAGGATCCCAGCCCAGTCTCCAGCTGGCCAAGCTCATTAGGTCTTTAGTTGCCAGGAAGGCAGTTGTGGCCAGCTGTAAGGCTGATACCCCGTGCAGAGCCTGACAAAGGTCAGCAGTCATCGGCTGGCCAGCTGCGGGTCCTCCTGTGGGTCCCCAAGGTCCAACTGAGAGGAGCAAGGAGAAGTGATGAGCGAGTCAAGGGCTCTGCAGAGGAGGAGAAGGGGAGGGAGCAGGTCTGGGCTGGGGAGAAGTCTGCCTGCTGCCTGCTGCGGTTACGTCCGACTGCTGCTGACAGGCAGGCTGAGCTGGAAAGGTAAAGGTGCTGAATTTCCCCCAAAATGCAGCCATAAATTTGGGGTGTTCCCAGGCATATTTTGACAACAGTACGAATTAAGACGCCTTCATCCTCCAGGAACTAATTACTAAAAATTTATCACTTTTAAGCCTTACGACAGGAGAAGAAAGAGATTGGCTTTTCCTATGGGGAAAATGAGGGGTTTCCATACAAGGAACTCAGAATAAAAACACAGTGCAAGCAGGATTTTTCTTGCTTGGAGACAACACACAAACTCCAATGATCTGCATTAGAAGAAGATACAAGTGAGTAAAAACATTGTGGTAAAATTTGTTTTGCAAAGTGTACGTTAGATTTCTCACTTCCTTGAGTTGAAATTTCCCTGACGTTCTAATTAAGAGATCTTTGCTACATTCCTGTGTTAGTTTGTAGTGTACCCTTTTGATCTGAGTTTAAAATATATATTTCACTGATGATTTTTGCTTGATTTCTTAATGAAAGGTAAAAGATACGGGAAGGTCTTCACACACACACACACATACACACACACATAAGTGCACAGCTGCCTCCCTCAGTCAGAATATAAGCCGAGAAAGCATAATTTTCAGGCATAAAATGAAAATAAAAATTAATTTTGGTTGTAAAATTGCACGGAATTATGGCCTTCATTGCAGTGAGTGATAGAAAACCTGCTGCTCCTGTGTTGCACTGTTCTGACAATACGAGGCATCCCTTCACCTGCCTGCGAGATCACTGTGCGCCATCCCAGAGGCTGCAGCACTCAGGCAGGTGGTAGGAATTGAGAGGTGGAGCTCAGGTTTTCCAGACCATCATCTTGTGTATTTCTGGACACAGCCTTCCTTAAATGAAGGTGATTCAGGTAGAATACAAATCTTTCTTTTCAGTTCCACTCATTATTATTACTGAATATGCAAAATCCGACCCCAACAGCGTCTGTCCCGAGGCAGCAGCCCTTTGCACCTCGCTCTTCCCAATCCACAGGCTAAAGATGGTTTCACAGTGCTAACTTCCACTCCTTCCAAGCATTACAGCACATTTCGGCTCGCGGGAGGTTTGTTTACAGATGTCCTGTAATTAAGAGTTTGTTTTCTAGATGTGCAGAACAAAACCCTGTAATCTAATCTAGTAGGACTGAGGAGGCTGTGGACAAACATCCCACAGACGGGACACTTCTCACTCTCTGAAAAGCTACTTCTCAGAAGTATTGACCTTTTTGCAACTCTTAAAATGTCCGCCAGCCGAAGAGAGGTGTACATTACCGACATGTGATTTGCTAGTGTTACTCTGCATACTTCTCAGGCGATCGCTTGCCAAGGTGCAGAATGAAATGCTGAAAGTTCTCCAGCTTAGCTCATTTTCGTCGCTGAAAATGAGCTGCGCCGTATTAGATCCTGGCCACAAGCGGTGTCCTTGGGACAGCATTTTCGTGGAGAGGAGCGAGCACTGCAGCGCTGCAGCAATATGTGAGAAATCGTGAACAAAACCAGCGACGTTCACGGTTTCGCACAAGGATTTCTGTGAACAGAAGGCTCAGGAAATGATCACTGGTAATCAAGAAAGTCTGCATTTGCGTTAGAGCACTTGCACACTCCTGAAGCATCTGTAACCACAAGAGTGTGTGAATACCTTGTTTGTACCTCTGCACGACCTCAGCCCAGGGTTTTCAAACTTTTTCTACTCGATGATTACTTCAGACCTATCTATATACACAAAAAGCCCATTCTGGAAAAGGCTGCTCCTGAATTACTCTGCAGGAACGAAAACGCCTCGAGGTTACACAGCAAGGGCAGAAAGTGATTTTGAGGGAAGCAGGAATGGGGGGAGAGGGGGCAGGAGGTGGCAGGCTGGCCTTGCCCGGCTGCCCAGCTGAGCAGCTCAGGCAGGTAGGTGCCACCTTACATTCTCTGTACCGTTTTGGGGTGGGACGCAGCCACCCCCACGCACTGTGAGGATGAGCCCTTAGCCAGGCTTCCTTCATGCTCAGTTCAGAGACGCTGCCAAAGAGCAGTCAGGTGGTAACTTTTGGTGACAGGACAAAGCTGGGCTGGCTTCAAGTGAAAGATTTATCAGAGGTGAAATGCCACTTCCAGGCCCCTTGGCCACCTATTGCTAACAACATAAACACAAATGGCAAATACATCCTTATGGCATGCTGGTGAGGTGTATATCCCTTCCCACGCGGAGTGGGAAGTATTGTAATTCTGGATGCACTGAAGGAGCCCATCTCTCCATTTCATCTCTGTCTTTTCTTCAGGGGATTAGAAAAGTTTTGGATTGTAACTAGAGAAATGCAAAGGGCTGGAAATTTTTCATGATAGAGAGAGTTAGATTTAGTGCCCGGAAGGAAATAATTGTTAACTCTGAAGGTCATGAAGGCCTGACCTGTCTATTTCTAGACTCATGCAGGGTCATGAATTTTCATCCTGGCTAATGGGACCAAAAGCATTAGGAGCAAATAGATCTATACTGATTTCTGAATATTGTGAAATGTACCTTGTGGACTGTGAAAGGGATACTTGTGGTTTGTCCTTACTAACTCTACTAAATTTGTCTCCAGAAGAGCACTGAGAGTGACAGACAGCAGAATTTCCCGACAGCATATCATGGCTAGATCATGCAGTTGTTTTACAGAGGAGAGTCACCACGCAATTTTAGGGCCAAAACCTGAAATACGTGTTCAGTCTTCATACCCAGGGAAAGAAATAAGGGCTTTTCCAGGGAAAAACAAACAAACAACCACCCCAAAAACAAAAACCCAAACCAAAACATTAAAAAAGAAGACAACTATAAAATACTACTTTTACTCTTGCAGAAGATAAAGGGAACTCTGCCCATACCAGGAGAGGAATGGAAAATTTGACTCTCCGCATTTTCCTTCCTCCATGAGCCGTCTCAGAGTAGTACCCACTGGTGATGGGAGAAGCAAGCTCCCAGGCCCCATCCCGGCAAGATGCAGCATCCCCCGTCCCAGGGCCGCCGGGACGAGGCAGGTCCCCGTGCGGGCAGGAGCCAGGGGTGACCGAGTCTCGGCTGGGGCCGAACATGGATGCTGGTGGGCACCCCGCAGCCAGGTCTCACTGTCCCAAGCCCCCCCCCTCAACACCACATAAAGAACCGCCAGGCCAGAGAGCTCTCTTACAGCACGTTTTATTTGCAGCAGGGTTTCCAGGGTAGCGCATGTGTCCCGAGCCCCAGGGTCTGTCTGTCGGGCCGGGGCCCAGCGGGGCGCTTTGCCCCCAGCCCCGGGGGCTGCCCTTCTCGCCCGAGAAGCGTTCGCAGGACGCGGCTGGGCGAGGGACGCGGCCCCGGCGGCCGGGCAGCGGCCCCAGAGGCGGCGGCAGGCG
>VWZZ01007437.1:81439-200653 GCA_013399095.1 Psophia crepitans | reverse complement strand
AAGGAAAGGAAAGAAAAGGAAGGAAAAAAAGAAAAAAGAAAAGAAAGGAAAAAGAAAAAGAAAGGAGAATGGAAAAGAGAAAAAGAGGAAAGAAAAAAGAGAAAAGAGAAAAGAAAAGAAAGAAAAGGAAAAGAGAAAAGCGGGTTTGTATATTCATTCTTAACATTTTCTCCCTCTGTGTGTTGTAGCAAGAAAAACATGTTATCACAGGTCTACCTTTCTTCATCTCTTAAGAATGCACTAATCTTCAAATGTGTTCATTATTCATTCTCATTCCTTCTTACCATCTCCACTGGTACTCTGGTTGGTGTGTTTCGGGGCCCTGTTGTGCTGCTTACAGTCTCCTGCATCTCCTGGCTTCTAATCATTGAAAGACAAAGGTACTTCTGTCCCTTCCTGGTGATAACCTAGTCAGTTGTCCACCTGGAAAATACCTCGGAAGTCCTTAAAGTTCAGTTTCCCATCAAATGTGGGGATGCAGTACTCAACGTGACAGATGATGCTGCTGTCATCTGTGTTTTCTGAGAAAGGCCAGTACAGGAAAATAGAGAATGCTCTGAAGAGTTTTCAACAGAGAAATTTCTTCCTAATCTCTTCAGTTACAGTAGTGTGAGTCCACAAACATGACAGTCTGTATCACCTTCAAACTTAAAAAACAAATTCTGTGTAATATACCTGAAATTAGAGAAAAATGTTAATACAGAATCCCCAGGTATCTTATCATGGCTTTCAAAAGGGTAATAGGTGCTGCTTTTGGAAAATAGAAGCCATTGAGAGAAAGGCTTCCGGCGTGAAATTTGCTCTGTATTAAATAGCGATAATGACCTTGAATCCAACAGATATTGTATCATGTTGTTATCGGAACCTGCTGCACAGCTGCAAAACTGTTTTAGGCTGTGAAGGTCATTCTGTTACTTGTCTGTGTGTCCTTTAAGGTACATGCTTGTAAACAAGGTTGGTTACCTGCGATCTGTCAGTGCAAGAAATACAGCAGTCTATATTATACTCCTTCACCTCTCTGTTCTGTTCATTTCACATAATTTTGCATAACTTCTGCATGTTTATATACTAAGATTTCACCTGCTTGAGACTCCTGAAAAAAAAGAGAAAAGAGAAATAAAGTACACTGGGATCTAGATTTATAACGTGGTCTCTTGAAAATGCCATGGGTATGTGGCACAAAGAAAATCTGCAAATTTGTTATTTAAGATTTTTGAAGTAATTAACTGGCTCTGACCACTAGTTTTGTACCATGTTAAAACACACTTGTGATGTTGCAGAAGTACTAAGGAGTCTTACGGACATCCTGAAAAAGAACATGAAATTTCTCAAGATAGGGAAAGAACCTTGGCTGAGCTGACACTTCCTTCCCCACACAATTCATCTGGCACATAAGACACAAGACAGGAATGAAATAGGAGGTAGTATTCAGAAGCGACATGACAAAAATGGGTCATACCCTTCTCATTCTAGTCAGACTTCACAAAACCATGCTCAAAAAAATGTCTGTATTTCGTTTTTCACTAGATCACTCCGGAGAACATTCCCTGTAAGTGCTTGGGTTCTTAGAGAAAGTGTACTAATTGTGTTTTTTGGAGAAATTATTTGATAACTAAGCACTGAGAAAAAGTTTAGGAGAAACACACATGATCTATTCTGATTAGATAAAGAATCTCTGGAAAAGCAATCTTAGAGCTGCATTCTGAAACTAGTAGCTGGACAACGTATAGCTATGTTTAGACTTAGAGAAAATAGTGAGAAAATATTTTTGGTGTGAGGTGTGAAACAGCTGGCTTATAACAGAATCTGTTGACCTGCAGTGTCATTATTTTGAAACAACATTGTGTATTACAGCAGGCTAATAGAAATGTTTGGCTGGAAGTATTAAGCATTACAATTACAAAGCATTACTTTGAAGTATTATTGATTACTATGTAATAACTGAAAAATAGAACAGACAGAAGTAATTGTGCACCAGTAGTTCTCAGATGAACTCCAAGCTCCAAATGATAAATAATCAATTAATTTTATTTTGATAGCTTCATACATAGTAGCCTAGTCACAGTCTGTTCAGTGGGAGCTGCTGAGTACTTTGGACTCCTAGAAAGCTCGGTATTTAAATGAGATGACTAATTATAGATTATAAATGTCATTTTATGAAAATAAAAATAATTGTAAAAACTTTATATTGTAACTACTGCCTTCAGCTCGGGACAGCAGTAGCGGAGCAGCACTAGCTTTTCAGTAATGTCTGTAGGTGGTTTCTGAAACCAGATGGTATATGAAAAGGGAGCTCAGAGCATGGCATTTACCAGTTCATGTAACTGCACCTTATCTTTCTTTTCCTGCAGAATTGGTTATTTGCAGCCATGTTAATTCACAAGTTGCAAACTGAATAGAGAGCAGTTGCGCTAATCACAGATAGCTTTCTTCTTGCATTCACATTGCTGTCATCAGTAAATCATCTCTTGCTTTGAGGAGTTGGGATCTGTTGAATTAAATAAAAGATATGCAAGACAGAACTTATATTTCAGAAGTGATTACCAGTTTGCAAACTACTACAGGAAAAGAAGTAAACTGAACTGGTCATCATAATCAGGAATATGGCTGTCACTGATAAAGCCATTGGTGCAAACACTGAAAACTCAACCCCATTAACATTCACTGGACAATACAAAATCATCCAAATTTTTGCTTTGTCTGTGGAGGTCAGCACCGGTGGGTTTTACATTAATTTAGAGATTCCAAGTGGTGTTCCTACAAAGTCAGTTGAGCCCACTCAATGGTGTGAAATAAAATCACCTAACAAAGAATCTCATCTGCAAGCATCAAACAAGTATTTAACAAAAGGATAAAGAAGATTTGTCACATGTAGAAGGTACACAGTGAAGAATATAAAGGCTCTGAAATGTTTACAAGAGTGATCACTAGCAGTGACATGGGTAAGACAGAAGTTGTCTCTGATGCTGATTGTCCATGAAAACGGAACCTTTTATTTTTCCATTTTTCAAGCTGCAAAGTCCACTCTGCATGATCTATTAACTTTCAAGGTCATTATGATAAGAAATTGACATTATGAGAAACTGTAAATAAACTTTTTCTGCAGTTCTTTCCAAGGAAATCACTTCTCATTATTACAAGAGAATGAAGAATCAACATCCAAGTTGTCAGTGTCATTAGTGAAGATTGCCAACTCATTAATAACTAATGAATTAAAATTGCTGTTGGAGACACGAGCCCTGTGAAGTTTCTGGATCATCAGTGTTGCTCCATTTGGATCCAAAAGTCATGTCAATTTATGGAGAGACTTGTATGCATATACCTTTTGTCTGGAGTCAGCTGATGCTAGGCCGGTTTCATGGAACAAGGAGTTATTAAGGTGATCACACAACTGGCACCATCTTTACAAACTGTATTATTCATTACACAAGCTGAAAGGTAGTGTGTGAGCACACTCACGTAACATCAATGCCTCGTCACTGCTTATAATTAGCTGTCTTTCCAGGTAGAGGATGTGTCTTTGCAGAATTTGATTTTGCACAGGCAGCAGCAACAATTTATAAACAATAAAGAGTCTGCAGATGCTCAGATTATCAACTCTCTCTGGGGAGCTTTCTCAGTCAAGCATCTCAAATTTGATGTTTCCATGGTTCCAGGAATTTTCTAACACTTCACGTAAACTATTTTCCAGAACTCCAATTGTTCAGTACTATGCTGATGTCCTGATGCTGGGTTCAGCTAGCTGTGAACTTGCTAAGTTGTTTTGGGGGAATTTTAAGGTGCTCATAAGGTCATGTATCTGAAGTAAGAGGAGAAAAGATGATACTGAAAAAAAGCAATGTCCCTTTCTTGAGACATATGACATTCTCTGATGGAAGATAAACGTGTGTTCGCAGTGTCCCAGAACTGAAATTCAAACAATAATTTGATGATCAATAGAGAAACTGCCTGAAATGATCAAATTATTTTTTTCTCACCAATGTGAACTATCTAATAAAAGAAGTTGTTACTGTGTTTTTAATTCTGAAAAAAGTTACTGAGTCATCTTAGTTACAGGACATTCAAGAATTGCATGCATGCATGCACAGACGAGCAGTCATGCCTGTAACTCAAATTGACACCAGTACATAGAGAGTTGTGAGTAAGACTCACATTAGTCAAACTACTTCATGTAACTCCTCAAGAGCCCCAGAATTTCCCAGTGAGCCATGATACAGAATGGTCTTATCAACTGTACCAGCCCTTGCAAGGAATTAGCTTTCTGACTGTGATAACTTTCGGTTTTAAATACTTTGAGGTTATTTTAATCACAAATATCTGAGGTAGTAACGTGAATTCTTCATCATTTATTTGCAACTTAATAGTATCAGACAACTGAACTTATTTCTGTCTGATGAGTCTGTGTTACTCCAAGAGCTTATCTATCTATCTGAGCTGTCATTGCACACTGTTGATCCCAACAAGTAGTCATGCCGAACTATGGTGAAGACAACCAGAAATGCACTACAGGTGTTCTTGAAAAAGGTTGCATGATAAAACTCATCAAATTCTCATTGTCCTGTGTAGCAGTCCTGTCCAGTCCACTAGCATCAATTCAGCAAGTTGGTTGGCATCTTAGTTCAGATCTCTCTGACATTAACTCTCTCGTATCCAAGGCAATGTAGTACTGGCAGGAACAGGTTGGATAATCTCAGCCATCCTTACATTCTTTTTTGCCACAAGAATTCATATATGATAGAAACTATTGAGCTGAACCGAGTGGCTTCCTTCAACAATTATCAGAGTCATCAGACCTGTCTTATATATAGTCTATGTCCATCATCCACATACTTGTTCTTTGACGCAGCAAGCTTACAGAAATAGTTAATGGATTAGTGTAAGTGACCCTTCTAACTTTCAGTACAATGGAAAAGAGTCATGTATAAGAAATACATAATATGTGAGAAATTCCCTGCTGAGTCAGCCCATCTAGCAGAATATTCTAATCATTTAGAAAGTGCATATGAGCCTGGCCACTTCTGGTCATCCATTCCGTTTGTACTTCCCCAGTACCCAGAACTGCCTAATCAGGGGTGTTATAGGGCACATCCCTGCCTAGTTCTGTTAGTATCTGTTTACAGACATGTTGCCCATGACTTCGTCTAATCCCTTTCTGACCATCTCAATAGTGTCTCGCCTCCCAAAGTATTTTTTGTAATTACTCACATCCGATAGTGCTTGCAGGTCCCAAAGGACAGGCCAGTGAAGGGAAACCTAGATAGATAATCCCTCTTGGACTAGCCACGAGAAGGGTCTCAGAGCTGCCAAGAGACATTAGGAAATGCCACATGCCAATTAGCAGTAATGCCATCAAGGGCCTGATTCCACATGGGACTTAAGTGCCTGTGCCCCACCTTGGATCCCTAAATTCGCAACGTACATTTTCAGGTCTTGCTGCAAAACCTTAGAGATGTCAGAAAAGTATATGTGCCACGTTTTTCTTCAGGAAATTTCCAGAGGTATCTAAACATCATCTTCTGGACATACGTAGAAATCCCTTGCGGCTGGCACAACAGAGCAGCTAGGTGCGTTATTTTTAACGTGCTTCTGCCTGGCATATTGACAGGACCTAGCACAGATCTGCCGAAAACATTTTTTGTAGCAGTTCAGGATTTACCAGAATGTCATTCTTCTTGACAAGACTGTACCCACCTCTTAGTGACACCACAAGATAAATGGCAATCTTGACAGTGCAAGACCCTGAGTAACCTGATCAAACTTTGAAGTTGGCCCTGCACTAGATAACCTCTGCAGGTCCTTTCCAGCCTAAATTAGTCTAATATTCTGATCTAAAGCTGAGGAAAAGCAGTCATGAACAAGATAGAAAAAAAAAAAGACAGAACTAAGGCTGGATACTAAAAACTAAGAAAGGAAAGGACAAATGTTAGGACAAAATCAGAAAAGCAAAGGACAAAGCAAGAAATCACTAGCAAAAGACATCAAAAGTAAGAAGAAACTTTCGTTAAGTATTGGAATAGCAAGAGAACTAAGGGAGCCTGAATGGAGAGAAAGCCATTAACAGATGATGCTGTGCTTCATGCCTCTGTCAATTCAAATGGCAACAGAAAGATGAAGTGCATTTAGCTGGTTAACACAATTATTAACACTAGTAACAAAAGGGGAAAGACTCAGGATGGGACAGGAAACCCAAGAGGTAAAATAATTAGATTAACTTGGGTGTTAGAACTGGTCTGGCCTGAGTGTACTTAAAGATTTGGCTGAACTGACCTTAGTGTTATTTCCTGATATCTTTGAGTACTTGTGGAGGGTGAGAGAGATTGCAAAATAGACTGAAAAAGGTAATGTATATTTTTAAACAGAAGGAAAGAGGGACTTGTAGGTGAGTTCAACCTAAGTTTCTGTGAATATACTGCAAAGTGATACAATATTTGTGTGCACCTGGAAGAATACAAAGGGGTGAATAATGCGAACACGGAGTATTCTTGTTCCTGTTAAAATATCTCCAAGACTAAGCTGTGCCAAATCAATTTATTGTCTTACCATGACAGGAAAATTATTTTTGTGGTTATGGGATAAGCAGAAGTCACTTACTTGATTTTAATGAAGTTTTTTTATACAGCTTCACATGACATCCTCATATGATGTCTAGGAAAATGACACTCCCGTGGGTATTCAACTCCTGGGAAACCCATCAAAGAAGAAATCTTGAATGAGGAACTTCCCAGGGTTCTGCTTTGGGAACTCATGTTTTAATTAATAACTCAGATGATGGAATAGAGAATACACTCATCGTTTGCAGGTATCACAGAGATGATGTGAATTATCAGCTTGTTGGAGGACATGCTTAGATTGTGATGAATCAGAAGTATGGTCTGTAAAAGGTTTCAGTCTGATGAGGACAGGGGCACAAATGAGCACTTAGGCAAGCCAGATCACTGCAGTAATATAGACTGAGTAACTAGCTGGGTGGTAGTTCTACAAAAGAAGGAAACTGATGGCTACAGTGAATGGTAAGATGTCATGCTGCTGAGAAAAAACCCACACATCCCAGTAGGACATGCCAACAGGAAGGAGGCACATGAGGTAGTCCTCATGTCCTGCTCTAGGCTGGTAAGACTTTAGCTATAATTCCGTGCCTGTTTTCACATACTGCACTGCATTTCAAAACAGATACAGCTGGTACAAACAAAGAAAACACAGAATGCTAACAAGAATGACGAGAGGCTTAAAAACATTGTCAAAATAAACATTGAATGAATGTGGTGGTATAGCCTAGAGAACAGAAAAGTCAAGAGAAAGTGCTGGCAGCAATCAAGCAAACAGTAAACAGTTGCTGCGAAGAGGATCAGAGCAAACTGATGCTGGTAGAAAAAAAATATATGCAATTAGTTATAACAGAGCAGATTTAGGTAAATCTCCTGGTGGGAGGAAACCACCTAGTAAACCTCCGTTAGGAGCGATGTAGCCTTCAAGCAGAATATGACAGGTTATGGGACTTCCTAAGGTGGTTTTTTTTTTCCTTAATTTGCTATGAACTATGCTGTCATTGTTCCCTATTAGAAAGAATTCTACTTTGTTTGGGATAACTGAGGAGAATTAAAGACAGAAAAAAGAAAGGCAGCCTAGGGAAGGGAGAAGATCCAACCAGGCTCCTGTAATTTATTTTTTTTAATACTGTACTTGGGTGTTTGAAGAGCTGCCTTCCACATTTCACGTGAGAGCCTGCCCCCCTCAGGCTACAGCCCTTTCTGAATGAATATTTGAATATTCATGAAAGTGGCAACAAGTGGGGCAAGACAGCACACACGTAATTCCCTGGCAGCCTTAGCCCAGGGGTCAACATATCTGCCTGAGATGTGATAAACAAACATAAACAGATCCCTGTTTTGAATCAAGCAGAGCATGAAAATAAATCAGTGTCTTCTACCTATTATTTGTGTGCTTAAAATACAAGCCTAGAGATTTACTCCTGGATTCTTTTTAGAAGGTGAAATCAGAATTGAGAATTCCAGTTGAAATAGGCAAGAATTAAATGACAATCAGATGATGATTCCCTAACTGGAGGGTCCAACAATCGTACAGCTGCGTGGGCATGCACACTTTGCCACTTTTTGTCTGCATCGTCAGTCATCGTTGTCTTCTAAACCCGGTTCATAATATCTGAGAGTGCCTTTCTTAAGTGGCTGTTTTTCTACATGCGTTGAGTTTCAGCACGCACTTGTAAGGATTCTGCTGAACAACAGGATGTCCAAGAGTTAAGCACTGTAACACTTAAATGTCCTTGAAATTCTCTAGCACAAGCCAACTCGTACTTTATGTCATTACTCTTGTCTCAATACCTCTCTTTTTGACCTTCAGACACACACAAAAAATCCCAAACAAAAAAACCTTCACACACAGAAGAGATTCGTGGAATATGGAGCGGACTGTAATCTGCCCGGTCTGTACGCTGAACACCCTGTGCCCAAGTGTTTCTAATATACAGACCGGCAGGAGAGCACGCGTTTGGAAAGGCTGGCATGCAGGAGATGGCACCGATTGCCTGGTGATCTCACTGCTCCGTTGTGAAACAGCACTGGGCTGCGTGTCTGGGCTATTTTGAAGATGTTGGCCTCAACAGCTTCCACTGGCTCACTTCCTCCTAGAGTCAGGGGTTTGGATTACCCAGCAATGCCAGCAGCCCCTCATCGCCAGTCATGTGATATTTCTTTGGCATGGAAACTGTATTTGAATTGTGTGTAAGCTGTGTGCAACACAGGGCTAGCCTTGGCTGAAATAGAAAGCCTAAATTATTTTTGTAGCCCTTCTTTAAGAAGAACTATACATAGTTTGTCTACAATATATACTCTCTTGATTTCCTAAATGTGATTGAAAATATACTATACAGAACATAATTATTTTAAAATAGCAAGTGTAAGTCTTGTTTAATTGGATTTGTAACCTCTTAGAGATAAAACCGTAAGGGTTTTCTCACAGATTTACTTCTTTGGAAAGATGAAATTTTTACCAAGATTCATCAAAAAACTGAACTCTGACATGACGAGTTTCTCAAGAAAAAAGAAAACATCATATGATTTCGAATAGCAGCGGAATATCGTATTTCTATATTTAATTAATACACTATTCTTTTCTCCTAAGAATTTTAATACATGCTGTGTCAAACATGTTGATTACAACGGATTTTTTGTTAAGTACAAGGTTCTTTTATACAGATATTGGCTCTATTAACATGGTTTCTTCAAGTTCATGTCTGAGTTTTAAATCCTTCTGGAATTGAGACCAACTGTCTATTTTGACGCTTGTTCATTAGTTTTCTCTCAATGGCAGCATTCTCCTTCTTTCAGCTGTTGCAGCAATTTCATATTTCACAAAGTCTCCTTACAAGACCCCGCTGAAGAATTTTCCTGGGTTTGGAGAACCAGATAATATGACGGCCCAAAAGTATTTTGCAGCTTTGTTAGAGCAACTTGCCCCTTGTTCCACTGCACATTCAAAAAAGGAAAGCTTCAGTCTGACCAACCCCTTGCAAGTTTGTTTTTGTGGTTTTTTTTCTTTGTTGTTTGTTTTTTTTTCATATCAGAATCAATTACTTTTGTAGACCAAGACTTAATGGTCATGACAACTATTAGTCCAAGTCATGCTTCCCTTTGCTAACCTGAAGCAAGCTAGTCACACCTGACCTGACTTGGATGTGCCTTTACGTTCAAGAGCTGGAGTATCTGTCGTGCATGCATGTGTGTTAAAGGATGTGTGGCTGTGGTATAGAATCACAGAATCATTAAGGTTGGAAGAGACCTCAAGGATCATCTAGTCCAACCATCCCCCTGCCACCTATTACCCACTACCATATCCCTAAGTACCACATCCAACCTTTCTTTAAATACCCCCAGGGACGGTGACTCCACCACCTCCCTGGGCAACCCGTTCCAATGCCCGACCACCCTTTCCGAGGAGAAATTTCTCAAAGTGCAGGACCCGGCACTTTGCCACATTGAACCTCATCCCGTTGGCCTCTGCCCAGCGATCCAACCTGTCCAGGTCCGTCTGCAGAGCCATCCTACCCTCCGGCAGATCGACACTTCCCCCCAGCTTGGTGTCGTCTGCAAACTTACTGAGGGTGCACTCAATTCCCTCATCCAAATCATCCACAAAGATGTTGAAGAGGATGGGCCCCAGCACCGACCCCTGGGGAACACCACTCACGACCGGTCGCCAGTTGGATTTCACTCCATTCACCACCACCCTCTGAGCCCGGCCATCCAGCAGAGATCACAGCAAGGATCACAAGTCAGAAAAAATGTTGTCATTTTTCTATTATTCCAGACACAGAGCCAAGAGATTTTTGTCCAAAAACTGAATAAGAATGAAGATGCCTTTTGTGACAAGGGTGCTCCCTTGGAACCTTTCCATAAAGAAGATGTTAGCTCTCTGCCAATGCTCTTAGCTAATGCCCTGCATATTGAGAGCCACTGCCTCCCACTGGTTCTTTGTGGTCATGATGAGAGAATTGAAGGGATGCTGAAGGCAAAGCAAAGCATGAGCATGATGTGGCACTGATGCTGGCCACAGTAGCTCTTGACAATCTATGGCCATTTGCATGTTTTGGGGTGATGTTGACAGGAAAAAGAATTTATTACTTTGAAAATATTTTTAGTTGTGATAGGAGGTGTGTAAAGACAAAGAAACTGCTTTCCCTGCAGAGTTTCCAAATATAAATATATAGGACACAGAAACGTTAGGAAAAAAGGTTTATTACAAATTTCTGGGGTTTTGTGGAGCTTTTTTGTTGGGTTTTTTTTTAGGTCCAGGTTTTGGGTTTTTTTTGGCATAGGGAATTGAGATACACAGAAATTAAGTGATTTGTTTCACTTAATATGCAAAGTTTGTGAAAACTTGGAACTCAGCACAGATTTTCTCCCATGCTAGCACAGGACCCTCTTTCTCTGATGGCCAGTTGGCTCTGGTAGTGATATCAGGGATCCCTTCTGGTTTCAGAGGGAGCACACCAGTATGCAGAAGAGGAATGTTTGTCTCATTAAATTCTGTATGGAGTTAGTATAGCTGACACAATTAATCTCCATTAACCAGCAACCTGATATGTCCCCAAAACCTATTTAGGAGTGCCAGTAAAGGATAAGAATTGGAAAGGCAAAAATAATGGGCAAATAAAGAAGTGTAAATGTGTCTTGCTGTCACATTTTTAGTGTACAGTATTTTTCGAAGATGTGTTCTTACAATAATGGCCACAGGAAGCAGGTATATTTTTGAGGAATTGCAATAATATGGCCATTATTACAGAACATTTTTTATCAAAGCATCTTCCTTATGGCTGTTTTATCAGGTCAGCTCAATATTTTTCTAAGACAACCTGTAACTATTCCAAAGTCAGTGTTTCAGAATTCCCACTCTGAAAGACCAAAAAAACCCCAAAACAACCAAAAAAAAATCTGTACATTTGGTACAAAAGATACTTTTTGTTAGGAAGCTCTGCTGAAATTTGCAGAATACAATATTTGGCAGATAGTTGAGTTGTATAAACTCCTATAGCCACAGGAGAGAGACACAAAGTAAATTCATTTCTGTATAGGTGTGCCTCTCATAGATGTCTGTTCTAGATCTGGCATGAGCTGTCCTCTCTCTATGTCCATGTCTCCCCACTGAAAATTGGGGATGGTTGGCTTAAACTGGATGAGTAACTATTATACAGCTAAAACTAGGCAAGATTAATTCATCTCTAACACAGGAAAATTTAGAGTGCTGATCTAGGCCTTATGAAGGTATGACACCAAAGAAGAACATAAGACAAATCAGTGATCTTTAGTGTTCCAAGTACAATGTCCACATCGGAAAGGGGTATGTTTGACTCATTGCACTATGTATAAAATTTTAGCTTGTTGCTTGATGATAAGTAAAGGTTTCAGTGACAGTGCTAGCTCTGAATTTTCTTATTTATCCTTAGCAGAGGAAAATTCAGATTAAAATCCTATATATAAATGTCAGTCAGCTTTGGGAACGTTTTCTGGACTCCCTGCCTGGGACAGTGCCTTGTCAGATAACGATCTGGTTCTCAGAAGGGAGTACGATTACACCCTAGGCAGCCAGTCTCCTCAGGTCAGTTCTTTACCCGTGCCTGGAGTGCAGTTTTATGTTATTGCAGCTCATACAGGAATTCTGTGCATAATCTGCAAGCCCAGATTCACACTGTTTGTACTGTCTTTCTAATACTGACACAGAACCAGCACAATTCCGTAAGGAAAGTAGTTAAATGGACCTATCGTAAATGTCAACGGAAGACTGGCAAATAAAAAGGCACAGAGCTGTTTTATGCTGCATTCTGAGAAAGGGATTACCAATGTGTTAATCAAATTAAAAGTGGATAAATTTCATGTATCTGCAGTTATTCTCAACTGGTGAACACCTATAGACAGCGGAGTGAGAGACACATGTTGAATTACTTTGCTGCTGATGCCTCCATTAGTGGAAGAAAATCCTCTTCTCTCTCTGTACCCTGTCTGCCCACGTTCTACCCTTGCGGTGCCAAAAGGTTTGGTTTATATTTAAGATTAGTGAAAGAATTGACTACAGTCCTTTGGTTCTGAGCACTAACTTGATTCACGAAAGTTGTTACCCGCTGTCGTAGGTGTTTCCTGTATTTCTGTTTTCCAACTGAGCTAGGGACGTTTTACAATAAAGCTCATTTAAGTGCATTCTTGCATGGATGGGGAGAAGACCCCGTACCTACGCAGCTCAAAGATCGTGTCATGCCGTCCCATATATGCTCTGTGTGTGCTGGGACACACTTCCTGCTCAGCAGGCTTCATGGAATGCAACTGTGAATGGTAGAGCTTTAGCTGCATATCAGGTTTCCAGTATCCAAATACTCTTTTTATATCATTCAGAACTCCATCTCCTGCAAAATATTTTAAGAACATCCTTGTAAAACTTCCTTCAGCTCATTACTAACTGTAAGGAGTACTGGAATGGTTTATTCATGATTACAGTGGCGAGCTGGGTGCAGCTGTCACCCTACAAAAAGATCACCCCGGTAACACCGATCAACAAGCAGAGTAAGATGATCCAAATATAACTGAAACGTTCTAAATGCTGTCTTTCAACTGAAACACAGAGCCACAACTTCATCCCAAACTTTGCCTGGTGATGTGGGGTCTGTGAAATGTATCACAGACGTTGTCATTCACCGCTGAAAAGCCAGTGATTTTCAGTTTTCTTTAGATAGGGGAATCTGAGAGAGGCCCTACATAAGGCAGCTGTGAGAATAAATAATTAAAATAAGTAATTAGTTCAGCTTCATTTGGAAAAAGTTACTGAGAAAAGAATCACCGTGCAAAATATCAAGCGTTGGATCCATCTCGCTGTCTTCAACTGACGCTGAACAGTGACCAGTGCTACAATTTACGTTTCAATTTGTGATAGCAGTAGGGGGAACTTCTGGATAGGGAGCCACTTCATCCTTACAATTGCACACAGTGCCCGTGCTGCAGCGGCGTGCAACTGACACCACAGCTCAGCTCTGAGATCAGCACAGAAGCAGGGTTGCACTTGTCTCATACCTCGTAACCGTAGCCACACAGAGGACAGGGCAGAAAATGTATTCTGGGCAAGAGCCAGCACAAAAATGCAGCTGATGTTCCGTGATGTCATCTGGAAATCAACTCATAGGGAAAGGGATAGATGGAAGGTTTGAAGACCACTACTCACCTTACCCGACAATGACGTATGCCTGTAGACCATGCCTGCAGCATCAGAATTCAGATGATCCATACTACTGTTTATAATTCCTTCTAGCCACACCTAGACAAGCAATGCAGCATGAGAAACCAGAACAAAACACGAAGGACAGTGTTGGGAGGACTGGTCATTTCAGCACCATACATGGACAGGTGACACAACGGCCATGGAAAAGTGGCGAAACAGTGGATCACCTTTCAACACATTTTCTCTGACTCGGTTCCTTAGAATCAAAGCCAACAAAGACAGGCCCAACACTGCGTCCCAGTGGCTTCCCGTCACAGCCTACCGCCCTCAGTGCTTTGCAGGCCGTGCCGCACGGAGCGGGCACGTGGCTTAATCGTAACACAACCCCTCGTTCATTATTACCATATGTATATCCCCTAAACCAGAGTGCTAATTGGATGCTTTTCATCGTTCTTAAAACAAAAATCAATTTGAATCTTTCTATTTTTATTTTTTCTTCATGTCCACGGATAGACAATGACCTTGTGTAACGCTCAATGTACATGTAATACATACTCTGAAACAGGTACTTTTCATGTTTTATTTTAACCTACTGTCAAAATATTTTCAGAAAAAAAAAAAAATCTCTTCTGCTCACAGACCTCACAGGGCTTTGTGTCCTGAATCTCTGCAAATTCATGTCCACGTCTAGGAGGCTTTGCAATTTCTGTATGCAACCAGGAAAGCGCCCTCCCATGGGGCCGTACGATGAAACACGATCGATTCGTTCCTTGTGCTGCTTCGTCGTAGTAACTGCGTAGGAGCACACTTGGTGTTGCAGCAGTACGCAGGTGGTGTTACCAGATTAATACACATTTCACATAATGTTATGAAATTAAATTACTGAGTAGCTCCATGTATGCAGTAAAAGCACACGTTTGAGTGCACAATTATTGTCATCAGTATAAAAAAGTGCTTTAGATTCAACATGAATGTGCTGTTCTGTTGTTTTTCTATTACTTTTCTAAATAGAACAGATCTGTTTCTGAGGGCCAACAGAACTGGCTATGAAGAAAGAGACTGTTCTCCATATGGAGACATATCAGTTTCTATAAAAATTGTCAAAATAATTTCATATAGTGTGACCTAATTTCAATACAATTGTAATCACCCTACAGAATTCGTGTATTCTCCAGTTTTTATTCGACCAGTTTCCAATTTTGATAGAGTACACTCTTGCTATATTAGTAGGTCCAAGAAGCTGTAGAAAATTGAGTGTCAACATTAAAAATGAAAATGGTGTGCTGCTATATATATATATACACACAAATATATATATGCACACAAATACCTATCTATATTCTGCAAACAGCAGTTGGACAAATTCTGCTTGCCTCCCTCCAGCTCTCCAGTTGTGTCAGTAGCACCACCATAGTGTCACTGCATAGGGGAAGAGGGGTTGGAAGCCAAGAGACTGTGTGGAATTCTTTCTTCGTGACTGAGCAGAGGGCTGGGGGTTCTCCAGATACACAGATGCTCCCCTATCCCTGTAAATGACTGGCAAGCATGCCAGAAGGTCGGTGAACTACTGCTGTATTTATCCTGAAACCCAGTTCTTGGAGAGAATTGATGGGTTATACTTCTTTCCCTGACCATGTGTCTTATGAGTTGTTGCCAGTTTATGCTGAATATTGGCTTTTACCCTAAAGGCAACACAAAATGTGCCAAGGTAGCACGTATCAGATTGCTCATATCAAATTGTACAATAAACCTACTTGAACTATTTTTCAGTTTTTCACTTTGCCTCTACAGAAAATAAGACTCCCATGTTCTAGTATCTTAGCAAGTTGTCAGACGACCATGCTGCTGAATGTAGTGTTCGACCACAGGCAGGTCCCCTAAAGGAGGCTGTAGGTACCTTCATTAAGTGTTTTATAAAATGGAAGACACGTAAGCCCATTTGGAACTTCTGGAGTTAATCTGTAAGTTGCATAAGGCTTCTTTGCTTTTTCCTTGGATCGAAAGAGGAATGAAACACATACAGATATTCCACCATTGTGGCTATAAGATTATACAAGATTATGACTCTATAATGTCAGTTTATCACAGCGCTGCTTGTACAGCTACCAAGTACAAATACAAATCATGAAAAACATCTGTAAGTCCCTACAAGCAATTTGTCAGAATACTTTAAAGTGCATGTATAATAAATGAAGAACACATGTTTCATAGGAACCAAATGAAACTAGAGCTCTACCGAATGCTTTGCCAGAGACTGGAACAGCTGTGGACATCACCTCGCTCTCCCTCTAGCCAGCTTTAAAAGGCATTGTTTTCTTTTTTAGCTCAACAGGTGATGTTTACAATACCGTCAGTCTTCCTGAAAGACAGATTGCCCAAAATATCTCTGTGGACCATTTCCATCTCCTTAAATGCTGTCTTTTGATTTTCATTTTAGGTATGGGCACTTTCTGCTAAATTACAAAGGGTCCTCACGGCACCATTCTCACCAGCTTCTACAGAGACATGGAACACCTACCATCATTTCCTCACACAGAGGACCAGGTTACAGATCGTACAGCTTGGTCTGGCTGGTAGCTACAGTGAGGGATGGAAAGCTTTGTTCACTTACTATTCTGCTGGGAGTGTGCGCACACAAACACACACACACACACCCACACACACCCTCCCCCCATCTTTCAAGGTTCTAAAGAGGTTTGTCTGACTTCCCTGAGCTCGGTGCCTCACCAAGGCTATGGATTTCTTCTGTCTAAACAGAAGGTGGCAACTCCAAAGTCTGTTTGCTGTTATGTTTTGCATCTTGGATTAAGGTGACAGCTTTAGTATTATTAAGAATGATGCAGTTCTTTACGCAGAGAAAAACATAGCAAGCAACCCTTTCCCCCAGTAATATCAACTGAGTGCTGTCATTTCCGTGTAAAACCAGGGGACAAAGCTTAATTACCTCTCTAGTCCTCCTGCTCTACCAGTTTTTGCTTCACTTCTCAGATAAGAGCTTCCTGCTTCTCTCATTCCTGTTTCAGATCTACTTCTGATAATGTTAATCAGTAGGAGGGGAAGATGTTTCCTTTTATTAAATCTCCAAATATTAGTTCCCAGACTTTTCAGTGTCTACAGTGATTCACCAAACCCAAGGAAGGAGCAACAATGTTTTTACTTGACAGCTCTGTGTTATAAAACACACTGATATTAAATTTTGAGTAACCTTTGAAAATACTGAGCAGTGTTATATTTAAGAAATGGGAATGAATTATAAACATTCTATTACTCAAGTCAATCTAACCTGCATTGTACTGTATAATAAATGCATAGTTGGACTTCATCTGTTTGAAAAAGCAGCAGGAATGTAAAATGCTTTCTTCAGCACTGAACACAGGCAATCACCATTGCATATTTAAAAAAATAACCCGCTGATCATAAGATAGCTTAAATAGCCCCAAGTGTCCCTGAAGAGCTACTGTGTGCTGTGTGAAAGCTGAATAATCCTCCCCATGTCAGAAGGTGACTCTTCAGCTGCTCAGGATCATGAGCTGATACGCTACCACTCATAAAAAAAAAAAATTCAAAACACAAGAACATACATTTAGGTAAAGATCACCGTGATGGCATTGGAATTAATCTGCAAGAGCTGACAACATTGAAACCAATCTAGCAAGAATGAGTCAAGGTGCTGTAGCTTTTACTTAAAACCAAAACACAAAGAACACAGCAAATTCACACCAAAATAAGTTCAATGGGAATATGAAATTTTTACATCATATTTGGCTCATTTTACTTCTTTTACAAAGGTAACTGGAAAAAAAAGGAATATGTTCAAACACACTTTCTATTTAAATACATACTGAATGCAGTACTCAGATAACACCAGAAGTGCAGTCTGTGCAAAAGTACTCCACTATTGCTCAGTGAGCTGAGTAAAATACTTTAACGTGTTTATGAAGGCACATTGATAGAAGAAAAGCTGTTTCCATCATCTGTGTGTGTTTCAATCATCAAAATAGGGGAATTCACTTTGGCCCCTGTGCTTAGAAAAATATTACTTTGACTTTCAAAATCTCTATCTTAAATATTTAGTCTTAGTATTTACATGGTAGTTTCTTCCCATTCAAGCTCCACATCACCTACAAAAAAAAAAAAGAGATCTATTATAGTAACCTACATTGTAAACAAATAGTAACTAATGGCAGATAACTGTTTTGTCTGAATTTAAACGATCTTGCAGAGAAAAAAGTGGAAAGCTTGAGCAATGGCTCTTACCATGAGGGAGACGAAAGGGCAGCAAAATGCTAGAAAATTACACTTCCGAAGCCAAAAAATGCATGTCAAAGTGTTTGTTTCTGCTTCTTAGTCTGGACAAGTCAATGCACCTGCTCTGAAAAAACAGTATTTGAGACAATCTATATCTCCTTACCTTCCATGGCATCCAGAGAGTCCATCTTCTGCAGTGCTGAATAATTTACAAAACATATGGGCTGGCTACTTCCCTTGCTTGTCAACAGATCCAACACACATTGATGCAAAAATATATACTGTGCCTGTGAGATGGGAATTTAAAGATGTTTGATTAGAAGAAAAATGTACTTTTAATACAATTTTTAAATTATTTTTATCTAGATGTTCTCAAAGTAACTGCAGTTTAACTCAGCAACCTCAATACTTCAGTGACCATGTCATGTATGTCTGATCAGATTTCATTCATTATGAGGCATAATGCATTCAAAACTGTGAAAACATGTTAATCCAAGCAAGATATATGAAATTAGCCCGAACATAACTAAGCCTAATAGGCAGTTCCACAATTTTCTGTAAAGGTTTGTTCTGTGAAAAGACATTTGATTACTTTTGGCACTAGATTCAGACTGTAGAATCTGAACCACACAAATGTAACATTTACATAAGAAATTTTTCCTCTTTCTAGCATGGAGGAAACCAGCAGGGTGCACTCAAATGCAAAAGTTCAAGTAAATCTAAATCTATGTGTTCTAGGAGTATGCACCGTTGCTAAGAGGAAAAACAAAACCACAACCCACGTTATTTTTCATCATACTTCTTGAACTGTAGCATCATTTTTAATAGACTGTAGTGCAAAGAGTGGGCAGCTACAGTTAGTTAGACACTTCCTAGGACATAAAGTAACTCGGGGTAATGATTGCTGAAAAAAGAAAACCAGAATAAAGCAATGTAAAAATGAAATAAAGAGTGAAATAAAAGAATGAAAACAGATAGAATGAAAATAAAGGGATAAAGTGTATCAGCACATAGGAGAAGTACTGTGTATGTAAACGCAGAAAATGAGCCAGATCACAGTATCGTAGATGCGTTCAGATTGGAAGAGACTTCTTGACATCACTTAGTGCAACCCCCTCTGCTCAAGCTGGGTCAGCCGAAGCAGGTCGAGGGAGGGATTCTCCCCCTCTACTCTGCTCCTGTGAGACCCCACCTGGAGTACTGCGTCTAGCTCTGGAGTCCTCAGTACAGGAAAGACGTGGAGCTGCTGGAGCAAGTCCAGAGGAGGGCCACAAAGCTGATCAGAGGGCTGGAGCGCCTCTTCTACAAGGTCAGGCTGAGGGAGTTGGGCTTGTTCAGCCTGGAGAAGAGAAGGCTCCGGGGGGGATCTAATTTCAGCCTTCCAGTACCTAAAGGGAGCCTACAGAAAAGCTGGTGAGGGACTGTTTGTTAGGGAGTGTAGTGAGAGGAGAAGGGGTAATGGGTTTAAACTAAAAGAGGGGGGATTTAGATTGAACATTAGGAAGAAATTCTTCCCTGTGAAGGTGGTGAGGCACTGGAACAGGTTGCCCAGAGAAGCTGTGGAGGCCCCATCCCTGGCAGTGTTCAAGGCCAGGTTGGATGGGGCTTTGGGCAACCTGGTCTAGTGGAGGGTGTCCCTGCCCACGGTGGAGGGGTTGGAACTAGATGATCCTTGTGGTCCCTTCCAACCCAAACCATTCTATGTTGCCCAGAACCTTGTCCAGATGCATTTTGAATGTCTTCACAGATGGAGATGACCAAAATAACTTTAACTTCCTTGACTTTTGCACAACTAAATACATTAGTATAAATTTTTCTGCTCAATAATTGCTATTTTGTTTCAGAACTGCCATCAGTTTTCAATTCAAGTGTTTCTAAGATAAATTTGCTTACATGGGTATATTTTAGGGTCACAGCTCCAAAGCCACAGGTAATTAAAACCAGACCCTGAAGTACACAGTACCATTATGCTTTTCAATAGCTTGCTTACTGAAGCAATAGCGTGGCATTACTTCAGACTAGTCTTTGCAATTGACTTGGCAAGATGATAAACTTTAAGAGATCCGCTGGACAAATACGGATTTGTAGAATGAAGGTCTTAAGTTCCAGTGGAGTTTAAATTGGTTATTCCAATTGAGAAGGCAGATGCTGAAAGCTTCATGATCTCCTGCATTCATACAGCTACTTGTGAGCATGTACAATGAAAATCTTTCTGGGTTTGCCAAGCGAGAGTGAAGCAGGAACTTGGGGAATGCATGTGTGGCAAGTTATTTTCCCAGTTACAGTTAATGACATTCTTAGTTATTTGAACATCTTTTTGTGACTGGAAGTGGGAGAAAGGATAAAAAAGTTCACTAAAGATTAGGCGGTGCACTTTACATGTAGTCTGTGGGCAGACCTTGGTAATGCATGGGCCACCAGGCAGAGTACCAGGATATTGAAATTATATCTACATTAGGGAACTAAACAGTCTCCGGTACATTGCCAGCCGGCGGAACTTGATCATCCAAACTACTTCAAATTGTTTGGATGATCCCTTGCATCGTTTTTACCCACATGAACCAGCACTATCTCGAGTAATTTCCAGGTGTGTTTCAGGAGCTCCTGCAGACTGTGGGTCGTTCCCCACAGAGAGCTTGTGAAGATAGTGGTAACTGCGGCGGTGTTCAGTTGCACAGATTTGGGCCATTCTGTGCCCACTGGCGACCATAACAGAGAGCAACTCTGGCGGCAAAAGGAAAACTAATTTGAAGGTACAATCAAGCGAAAAACAGGTCTGAGAGCAACCATTTTTGGGTTTTTTACTCATAGATCTTACAGACAGTAAGGGATCTCTAAAGAGTTCTGGGGAAGAAGTGCTCCTCTATATCTTCTGTGCTGATCACATAAAGCCTAAATCATAGACTACTGAACAGTGTTTTATAACAGAACTGCCAGACTAGCCTGACTACTGAATCCGTCACAAGATTTGGTTCCCTTTGGGCAAGTTTTGCTGCTCATCTACCTTTTGTAGTTTTGCAAACATGAGCTAGAAAGGACCTGGACAGGGACAGGGAACAACTTGTCTCAGGATTTTGTAGCTAGCATATAGATCAATACTTGATCTGTTTGGAAATTAGACTATGAGACAACCATCTTCTATTGCATTGTGGCATGTTGCTTTCCGTGTTCTTGGAGCTGCAGCGGGGAACTTCAACTACTAGTCCTGGAGTCCGAGGACAAACACCTCACCCCTGAGGACTCTCACCTCGGGGCCAAGTGATCACGACATCAATATGATGGATGAACAAAGGGGCGTTTATTAAACTGCGTCACAGGTTTATATGCTCCCTTTATGGGGTGTGGCCACTGTGGGGCTCTGTGCAGGTCATAGGGGGGTGTCTAAGCTCACCGTACAATGTGAGATCTTCCAAACGGGATTCCCTACAGTGGCACATCCTTTTCTAGCATCTGCCAAAATATGCAAATGAAGAGGCACACAAAAATGATGCAGATTTTAAAAATGTACACTGATCTTCTCAAATGTCTCCCTACTTTAAGATTTTATTTTGGGGATGCTCCCATTAAATTGTCTTCCAGCCTTTGCTGTATTTTCAGATGATTCTATTTCTAGCCAAAAGTGTAAAACAACAACCAAAAAAAAAGTATTCCCAGAATTCATCATCACAGGAAAGTCCTGGCAATTGTTTAGCTGCATCAAGACTTCAAAAGGAAAAAACTGAAAGCAAGTGGTAATCAGACAGCACCTTACAAGAAACAGCATGACAGATTATCACCAGAATGTCTCACTTCTGAAGTGTGGTTGCTGAAGAGAAGTTAACAACTCTCTGCCTGTTCTGACACACTGTTCGTACATTCTGACGTGATATGGAACAGCAGAATTGCATTTCAAATGGAACAAGTCTTACAGTTTAAATCCATCAGTCATGTGGAAGTTCATCCCGAAGCTGCTCACCCATAGTGAGGAGTTGGTAACTCATGCTGTAGACTCCAAGTTTTCAGGCAGTAGCCTTGGGTTAGGTCTGGCTTGCAGGAGGCTCATGCCAGGAGCCTTGTGCAAACACAGCTGGATTTCCATTCCAGGTGTGCATTTAGGATCAGCTGTAAATTCTGCTATGACTCTTTGACATATACTCAGATCTCCAGATACAGCAAGGCATAACTAATTTATATCCATACTCTGTAAGTCTGACAGAAATGCACTTTTTTAGACCCAAAATCCACTGTTGCCTTGATTTTGCAAACTCTGAAGTCTGGGCTTAATTCTATCCATATGTGTTATTTTATTTGAAACAACTTTAAAAGAATCAAGGAATCATTAATGAGGTCAAAGGTAAATCAATATTTAAAAGTTTGGAGGACAGCACTACATATACATACAGAGAAAAAAATACAGTTAAGTAGTAAATAAAATCAAATTAAGTAGCATATGAGCAAATCCTTTTTTTTTTTTTTTAATTTAACAACTGTTCTTCATCTGAAAGTTGAAATGAACTTTCTCAAAATCTGAGAAATTATGATTTGGGCTCTAAAAATGAACTCTCTCAGCACTCTTTCCAGCACTTGTCAAGACTTTGCTGGCCAAATATACATAAATAGATACAAACCAGACATTTGCAAAATGCTTGAAATCCAAATAGAAGCAAGATTTGGTAGAAAATTTATTAGACAGCTGATTGCTATGAGCTTTCCAGTCTTGTTTTGTAGGAGATCAGATGATTAACTTTTTAACAATAGGACAACAGAATAGATAAATATGTAAATCTTACCAAATTCTGTACCATACACATTCTTTCACTTCTTAGCTCAGCTACAAGTCCATAGATATCCACAAAATCATGGTCATTTACATGTTGGGTTAAATGGTCAAGTGCGATATAAACACCTGTTCGTCCAACACCAGCACTGAAAACATAATACACAACATAACATAAAATTTTTATGTTAATTATTTTAGTAGAAAATATTTTCTTAGGATATTCTGGTTAAATTAAGTTTATTGTGAAACGAAAATGTCCAAAAAAATTAAATTTTTTTCAGTATTTACTTTTGTGTGTCCATGTCTCCTTGCTGAATGGGATCAAGTGAAATCTGGATATGAGCTATGTTCTGATTTTGATTTTGCAAGGGATTGCATCAGACAAATGAGGTATAACGAAAACAAACCTGTGTAAGTGGGAAAAAAATGATCCTACAGCTTTTCTGTGAATTTTCTAGAGTTCTCTAATACAAAGAAAAAATCACAAGATTTTGTGAAATCACACCTGGATTCTGTGATGCTTTTGGTATTTGAGACAAAACAGCATGGGCTCTAACAAAACATTTAAAGAAAAATACTTTTTAAAGGAGGTTGAGTGTGCAAGACACTCTAGTGTTGTTTTATTTAAAGATTTGAAAATGAACAGGATTTTCTCCCTATCAGACTTCTCTCCAATTGGTGTAATAAATGGAGAGTATATCACTGCAGATAAACAGGAAATGTAGCAAAACTCTCTTGAACCTGCAAGATCTAATGAGCAGAAAGTAATGAATGAGTTTTCTGGATATGAGAACACCTAATGCTGCTTTATAACCATTGGGAATTTGAGCACTGGAGGAGTATCTTCTCCATGCCAGCCCCTTTAAGTATCTGTGCTGTGAGAAGAGGATGGGATTCACTGCAGAGGGCCCCAGAGAACAGAAAGGTCCTCAAAACATGAAGACCGTGTAGTTCTCTCCCGTAATCTCCCTTATGAGGAAAGGCTGAGGAGCTGGGTCTCTTTAGCTTGGAGAAGAGGAGGCTGAGAGATGACCTTATCCATGTTTATAAATATGTAAAGGGTGAGTGTCAGGAAGATGGAGCCAGGCTCTTCTCGGTCTCATTAAGTGATAAGACAAGGGACAACGGGTCCAAGCTGGAGCATAGGAGGTTCCGGGTTAACACAAGGAAAAACTTTTTCACCGTGAGGGTGACAGAGCACTGGAACGGGCTGCCCAGAGAGGTTGTGGAGTCTCCTTCTCTGGAGACATTCAAAACCCGACTGGACACGTTCCTGAGTGATGTGCTCTAGGTGGCCCTGCCTTGGCGGGGGGGGTTGGACTAGATGATCTTTTGAGGTCCCTTCCAACCTCTAGGATTCTGTGATTCTGTGATTCTGTGATTCTGTAATAGTCTCTCTGGGCCCTGCAGTAGAGAGAAACGTCTAACTGCCAATGAAAATGATATTGTATAAAATGGGGCTTTATCACCCATTGTGGGTGGCACCTGTAGGACACTGCGGACAAATAAAAAGGACTCCCATGCACGATAAAGTGGACAGTTAGGGAAGAGATTTGTGGCACCAAGCCCAGCTTTTCCTTCCACATATTTCTAGGCTCGCAGTGAGTGAGGATGAGGCAAAGAATCAATTGCAGACCTCAGAGTTCAAATCGCTATTTTGGAGTGCGCCCACCCATTCAGTGGGAACACCGACCTGCAAATGAAATGCAGACACGCTCACCACTTCCCTGAAGACTTAGCCTTCCCCACACACTTACTCTTTGAAAGAGCAGTTTAAGGGTGCTGAGTATGAAGTCAATGGGAACTATGACAGCTGAACACCTCTAACCACCAGACCATTTATTTAACAGCCTAAATATAGATTTTAGCTGTTTACAGCCATCCAAGTTTGAAATCTGGCATATGCGAACCCTTATTCCTATCTGTCATCCTCTGTGGCTCCCAAATAGTTTCTTTCTTTTGATACGTGACATACACATTTTAAATACAATTTTTAATACTTATGTCTTAGGATTAGTTATATTTATAGCAGAAGTAATTAAAACCAACATGCCATTTGCTATTCCTCTTCTTATGATAAAGAGGAAAATTGCAATAAATCCAGCAGTACTTTATGGTAATTGCTGAAGTGACTATTTCACTGACCTCACCTCAATGGGATTTCCACAAATGGAAGAACAGACACACTTTGGTGGCGTTTTACCTCCTGGAAAGGACTAAAGAGCATCGAAGAAGAAACCATCACTGCTGTCCATACTGGAACCAGACCTGTGCACTCAGTTTTCGTTGTTCTCCTGGCAACTCCCCTGAGCATTAATATGCACTTGAAATTCTAAGATACTAAGTGCTGATTTGGTGAATGTGCTTACCTGCAGTGAACCACCATCGGTGTATTATCATGTGCTCGACTTGCACGGATAAGTTTTACAAAATGGATAATTGGTGCGGTCGTTTCAGGGACTCCATGTTCTGGCCAAGAGGTAAAGTTACACTGCCGCACTATCATGCAGTCTCCATGCTGAAAAGTATAAAATGAGGCAGTTTTTGCACAAGATCCAGTAAGCTACATATAACCTTCTCAGCAATTTCATGTAAAAAAATATCAGAACAGCATAATAATTATAAGATATACTTGGATCAAGGGATAATTTATTGTGCACAGATCTTATGGCAGGTGTTTTGAGAAATGGCATCAAGTCCATCTTTCAGGAAGTATTAAAGAATTCAGCAGTCACTCTCCATTTGCCTTCAGTCACTGTATCCGTGTAGTTTGTAGATTACAGGTTCAAGTTTCTATAGCTCATTTAGAAGTCTAGTGAACCTGGATAACCTGAAATTTATTTAGGAAAAAGCAGTCATTCTAAGACTGGTTTAATGTAGTGAAAGCAAACACACACATATTGGTAAAGACAAATATATTTTCTAAGTGTTTGATGCCCTCTCAATCAGAGCAGCAGCAATAGTAAGTCAAGAAAAGAGCAGCATGATCTGATATCTACACTGACTATAAAGGAAGTAAGAATAAAAGCACAGGATCATGCCAAACGCCTGTCTAGACCAACATCTTGTTTCCAATAGTAGCCAAGGAAAAATCTTAGGGGCAAAGTTATAAAACATAACAAGGTATCTATAGTTCCGCAGAATACCCCTTCAATTCTTAATAGTTTATGACTTGTGAACTGCCTCAGTCAGAGATGGTATCTTGAAATTTAATAGTACTTGTCAGAATTTTTGTCTAATTTATGTAGATTTTATGAAGCCCTGTAACTTTTTAGCATTCACAATACTTGCAGCAAGGAGTACCATATTTTAATCAGCTATTGTGTAATGAACCAGTTCCTTTTTTTTAAAATTTACTTTGAACAAACCATTTGCTCTTTTCATATTGTAAGAAATAATGAACAACTGTGAACAATTACATGTGGCGACTACTTTGGACCTCTATTTTAAAAACTGATCAACATAAAACCAAAAGAGAACTGGCTGGGGATGCAACATGGCAATAATTATGAATGACTTTCCTCACATATGCTTTTCACCTTCACTGGAAGATCATCAAGAACCCATCCATTTGTGAATGGAATATGAAGCAGTCTTAAAGCCAGCAATATGGCACATTTAATGACATGCTTATACAGGACATAGCTTCTTGGGCAGGGTAGTTCAGCTAGAGTAAATGTATCACTTCGTCAATTCAGCTTTTTCTCCGCCTCGCCTCGCCTCGCCTCGCCTCGCCTCGCCTCGCCTCGCCTCGCCTCTCCTCGCCTCGCCTCTCGCCTCGCCTCTCGCCTCTCTCCCACCTCACTTTCTCTTCCTTTTTTTTTCTTTTCTTACCTCGTCTCACCTCACTTTGCCTTTGCCTTCGCCTTCCTTTTTCTTCCTCACCCTCATTAACACAGGTGACTTCTCATTTTGCTGGCATGCATTTTTACTCTAAATAGTCCATTTTCCAATGTTGTTTATGTCTTATTTTAGCTGAAAAAAGTTTCTCTTCTCTCACTCATTCTGCAACGTTCAATTGTCCTGTACTATGTGCACCACATATCCTTATGGGGTGACCACTAAGACAATCCCCTAACTGCTGCATTCCTTTTGTCACCTGCACATGCCACAGGATGGTCATGCATGCATTTGGATGGCTGAGTTCAGGTCCTAGGATCTGGCTGTGCTGCATACAAGACAAGACAATGTTGGGAGTGCAAAAGGAGGCTGGCTTCATCTTGAGTCATTTTGCCCAGGTTAATTATATCTGCTAGTCTGAGTTAATGATGGCTGTTCACTTTTTCAGAGAGTGGAAACCATAGTTGTGGATCATGACAAAGACAAACATCTGTGCTGTACCCTCAACCCTCTTCCCAGCACAAAGAGTGGGAGTAACACTGATGATTCTCATTTATATTGGGTGAATCTCCTGGGGGTGGAGGCCAATATGGCTGGTGGTACAATGCAAAACAGCTGCGCTGCACCAGAGAATCTTGCCCTTTAATCTGAGAGGGATACATGCAAAGGGATTTGTCTGATCCCAGAATTGTTAGCATCGCCCCTTTCTAGAAGAGACAACTGAGGTGTCCAAATAAAAACTTCACCTCCCACCATATCAGAGGTGCAGTAACCTTGATAGGCCCTTCATAGCATGTTGGACAAATATCTGAGCTCTTTGTGACAGAAACTGGAGAAAATTCTCAGAAAAAAAACCAGGAATGAAAACAAAACACAAGAAAACCAGGCAGCACAGTGCATATGTATTAAAAGATTAAAAGAAGAAGAGGAGTAGTTGGGTAGGATGGAGCACATCTGATGTTCTTTAAGGTGTTGGATGGATTTTATTCAATCAGCTTCCAGTTCTGGCTTACCCTTTCAATTTTTAGATCTCTGATGGTCCAGTCTATTTGAATATCTTCCATCAATTTAGTAATCACGATATCGCCAAAGACAGTCACTGGTTTATTATCTTCTGGCCAGTACTGATGACATCTTATCTGCAGGGAGATGATTACTAATTAACAATTATCATATTATAGTGTTGGCAGAAACTACATACAGAATTTCCAATTATATATAGTAACGTACCCGTCCTTTTTCAAAACATTGTGTGAGCATCACAAGTGTTTTTGCTCTTGTCTCCCATACCATTCTCCAGAAATCGCCCACTGTTCCTGGCAATGGTCCCTGAGTTGCAATAAACTCATTTGGACATAAATAACCCTAAGGAAAAAAAAAATATTTAATACATAATGTTTGGCAAGGAAAAAAAGGGTTTGTGTGAGACTCACAGTTGTGCCTGTAGCTACTGTGCCTAAGGCTAAAACCTTGTTGGACATACTAAATGACTTGGCATAGGCCTGGCTAATCCTTGCACGGCAGATGGCCTTGGAAACCTAAGGAAGTACTGGCATTTTCTCCACCGTGTAGATCAGTTATGGACCAATGCTCTAATAAAGTTTGGGAAATGTCATCATGACAGAAATGCGTTTAGCAGAGAAATACAGGGACATCAGGTCAGTAATTCCCATGTAAAAACATCTAAGCCTTCATATTAGCCTTACTGCAGATCCAGCCAGAGGCCACCAAGAAGGGGGTGGCCAACGAAGTAGAATTAAATAATGCTAAGGAGCAGAGGAGCCAGAGAAGCAACTAAGGAGCAGTCTGAGAGCTAGTGCAAGCTATACATCACACTGATGACCCTTTGCTTCCAGTGACCCTCAGGGATCTGCTGTAACTGAGGGATGGAGCTTACTCAAACAAAAGCTCTCTGATAAAAAGTCTTTGAGAAACCTACTGTAAGGGCTGACTCTATTTGTGTTGACTTCTGCCATTTAGTTAGTTTATAAATTGACGTAAAACTTGGGGAGAAGGAAGTTTGTTGAAAAAAACATCCCTGTAAATGCTGTCAGTGCATGGGTTCTCATGGATCTGTTTCCTCAAAGAAGCTAAGTGTACCCTACGGGAACTCTTATGTAGTACAGAAAGTCTAAAATAACAATAGCAGTAATAGCAATAAATTTATGCTGTAGAGCTAGCAGTCTATAGTATCAGAGAGTTCTGCTTATTGCTCAAAACAACAGACACAGTGGTTTATAGCACCACCGAAGCTCCTTCTTGGAATTATAGCCCTATAATTCACAGCTGCCTGTTACTTACTCCATCTATAATATAAAGAACAGGTGGCAGTGAGAAACTATGTTAATCCTCCCTAGTTTAAGAGTGAGGTGAGAAACTATAACTCAGGGATGCAGAGCTCACAGTTCAGTTACTGACTTTTTCATGTTTAACCAATGAAAGTAGCAGCCAAGTTCCCCTTTGTTAAAACTGTATACAAGGCCTCTCTTTCCCTCTCTATATGTATGAATATATATATACACCTAGATAAATAGGTATGTAAATACAAACACATATATTTACAGCTATATGCATGAATATATTTACACTTCCACAAATATGGAAAGTGAGAGCATATAAAGGGCAAAGCTTTAGCCCTGAGAAATGGTAACATTACAGTTATCTATTCACTGATGGATGGTGACCTCAAGTGAGATGCCTGTATGCAGTAAAGAGATGTGAAATCTCAGCAGGGAACACTCTCTGCAGCTGGTTTTTGCTGCAGCTTTTTGGAAGTTGCTGTTAGTGTCGCCTGCCTAAGCCTTGGCACGTCAGTTAGTGACAGGAAGGGTAAAGACTCGGCCATGCTCCAAGCTGTCTGGTCTCCTTCTCAATGGTTCTGTGTATTGTCCCTGCGATGAGTAACAACGTGGCACGGCTCCTCCTATCTGCTGCCAGAACTAGGACATTCCATATAAAGGGAGTAAATAGCTTTTTCTTATGAAAGAGGAAGATGCTCTCAGCTCTATTGCTTATTCTCTGTGAATGTCTCTTAGTTACCTGGAAATAACTATTTCTACTTGGCATTGTGTCATCTGTTTAGACTACAGCCTGCATGTCTTGCTATATGTCTGAACACTTCTTAGTGCAAATCAAGCCTTGACATCATGTGAGATCACTGGCCACGGCTACAAGAAATTAAATGCATAATTCTAAGTCACACTTTGAGCTTCAACAGGACAAAAATGAGACAAAAATATAGATGAAGACTATACTGAGGAGACAATTAGAAAATGGAAGGTCTAGGAAGAAAGGTGAGGATGAGAAATGCAGTATTAGTTTCTTCTTCAAGGAGCCCGTTTCCTTCTCAGTTCATTTATCTTTACATTGTCCTGTTCATGTACAAGAGCTTCAACTCCTGAACCAAGAGACCAAATGAGGTCTGTCTAAACAACTGACCTCAGTGGGAGTTTCACTATTGTCTTTAATGATAATGGTATGAGGCAATTTATAGAAAGAAATTTGCTGGACACAGTTTTGATTATTACTGAAAACCATTGCTTTGCAATGGAAGGGGGATAATTTATACTTTTAACTAGTCATCTTCAGTGCCACACGAGTCACTTGAACAATGCCATGGCAACGGTAGCTGCAGTGAATGGAAGAAAAATTAGAATCCTGTTCTTCTAGCAAGTTATTTTTTGACTCTCTCTTCTACCAAAAGACAAATATACTAAAAATGTGAGAGACTTGACTTACAGACACGTAGCTGGCGTTAATGTAGTCAGATCCAGGAATACCAGCATCAGGCATTAGCTTTACTCTGTTGTTATTATCTATCATGGAAATACAGTCTAGTTAACAAAAAGATTTGTTCAAAAACCATAAAGATATGTAACAAGTGTTGCTGGAGTGCTAAGAAATCAAAAATACTGTTATTGTTGCTCATCTAACAATACTTGACATAGTAGAACACTAATTACAAAGAGAATTTAACTAACTTCCATTACTGTATGGTCGTCTTTTAATGTTCCAGACATATTTTAATGTACTACTTTTTAATTAAAATAGTGAACATGCCAAAACCTCCAATTTCATGTACGTATGGAAGGATGCTCTACCTAAAGGTAGCCCATGTACTTTAAGCCCTGCTGCTCTAGCGCAGACCACCTCCGTGTGAATCAGACAGCAGGGTCAGGGGTCTGACAGTCTTTCCTATATACTTGCTGCCCGGGTCACAGATTTGAGTGAGATCCTGGCACTTTTACATGCTTTTACTTCTTTTACATAAGGTAAGCTCATTATTACAGAAAAAAAAAAAAGAAAAAAAAGATTGAAGGTTTCCGATTTGGGCCCGTGGTATGTATGCAGAAATGACAAAACCCAGGAACCATGTCATATGTGAATAAGTAAATGCTGAAACCATTTGATCCTCATCTTAGTAAAAAAAATACAATACAAATTTAAAGGTTTATGAAACTTATCTGTTCAGATTTCATTGTGTGTCATGAATATCAATTTTTAGTGAGTGTAACAGAGCATGTCTTGAACAAGGCAGTAGATAGCAGGAACAGCTGCTCTGAAAAGTTAATAGCACAGAATGTAGCATTATTAACCAAGGAATGCCATGCTCCCCAGCTCACATCACAGCTAATGCCTAAAATAATAATGACATTTCTTGTCTTATTAACTGAAAAATGAAGCAGTGTTGAGTACAGAGAGACAGACTCCTGTCTCCTGCGATAAAATCTAGCCCTGGCTTATAAGTTATCATACAGTCACTCTGATCTTCCGTGGAACCTTTGCAGCACATGTACACGTATCCACAAGAAAGCGTGCTCGGGCTCCTGAGGTAGCTGAATGCACAAACATGTGGATTTTATATGTTTAAAAAAATTACTTCTCACTAAAGGGAAAAAAAAAGGAGGAAAAACGTTAAAGAGTTTGCTACATGGCTTGAATTACAAAGCTAAGAAACTATTGAAGCTACAGTTTCTTGCACCTGCATATTAAAGCTTGTGAGAGCAAGTTGAAAGCTACTTGCAAATAAAACTGTCTTTAAAAAAACACAATGAAAAGAGAGATTGCTTGACAGAAAATTATTTCATAATGTGGATATGATTATGCTGCCATTTCAAAGGCAGATCAAACAAAAATACAGTTGCATTCCAAATATGTGCCGCACTATCCAAGGTAGAGAGCAAAACGGAGGGATTGGTCGGAAAACACACGTACACGGCTTTATGTTTGGGAAACGATTCTTAGACTTGTTCCAAGGCAGATCAGCATCAGTTGAAGCAAGGTCTTCCAGAAACTTGGGAAGTTCCTGTAGAGGAATAAATGTTCGTTGGCAAACCTTTGCATTCTACCTTCAGTGAATACAAAAAATGACACAATCACCCAGTAAGAGGAATAATTCTTTTGTTCTGCAACAGAGTGCATTTCTAAGAACAGCTGGAAGCATTACAGAGCATTCCACTGCACTGCCAGCCCCAGTTACACCAGCAACGTTAGATACAGCACTGCAGACAATGCTGTCAAGTTGAACAATTAAAGCTTACACGAACTTTCACCTCTACAAGTCCGGATCAAGTCAGCCTATCACCTTTTGTAGTTCTTTCCTGTCTTCTCACGAAGTCACATGCTTGGTTACCATGCTCTACTCACTCAGTCTCGCTCTTGAATAATGCCTTTTCCTGACTTCCGTAGCTTGGGAGAGTTCTGGCCACAGCATGAGAGCTGATGAGAATTTAATTAAGTTGAGACAACTGGCAATTAGCTATTGTTCACGGGACTGTCTGTGAAAGGGGTGGGAAGAGTTATTTTGGGTTGTACTGCAGTTTTATAACTGGTCATTAGTTTTATTACTGAAGGGCAGAGATGGATTAATCGTTCACATTGAAGAACTCATTTGATGGGGGTGTTTGTGTATATAAATAGGTATAATTCCCAAAGCTGAGCAAAAGAGTGGAGACAACGTCATAACTTGTTAATGGAGAAAACTTATTAATGCGATGATCTTGTAGTGGTGATAAGAGAACAGAAAACTCAGAAAAGCCAGAATTTAGCCAGAATTTCTAAATTAATAACCACATTAACTGTAGTAGATTTTTCCCTTTGTTTGACAAATGTTATAAGCAAGTCTGTTTCAACACCCAGCTAAGATACAAATGAAGAGATCTACTTATTGCTTTGAATGAGTACAATACAAAATTTTGCTGCTTGTGCAATTAACAGTTACTCTCTACATGGGCTACTTCCAAAAGTGGGGCAGATAGCCTGACTGAGGAGGGGAAAGATGGTTTCACGATGACAGCAAAGGACTTTCAGACAAGGGACCTGACTTCATTTCCTACCTCTGACATATTTCCTTGGGGAAAGAATTAGGGGAAGAATTGCAGAGAACAACTAGATGCTCACCTCCTTTTGAAAATCAACAAGGGACTAGATCCCATCCATGCCCTTCAAAATCTTTCTAAATATCTATGTTTCCTAGGGATGAAAAGTCTGTGATTATGCCCCTTCTAGAATGAAAGTTTCTGACTTAAGATCACCTTATAAAGAATGGCTGACTTTACATTTATACCAGTACGCTAAAGAATTAAAATACATGGTTAACAGACATGAAGTAAATAAAAAACTAAATGAAGGACAGTAACATACTGTAGAAAAATATCTTTAAAGGCACTCCTTATTTTAAAATACTGTCTTTGAATCAACCTCTCCCCTACTCAAGGTGCATTTCTTTTCCCTATTCAGTTGCCTCTGCTTTTTGTCTTAATAATCCTTTGGAGAAGTAAAGCTCCAGCCATACAACCGAACCTAGAGAAAGATCCCTTTTTTCGGACACAGTGGAGTGACTTTTGTGCATTCCTGTCAGGATTTGGTAAGAACAGTAAAACACAGCTAAGGGTGGGGATGTTAAAATTCCTCTCATTCAGAAAGCTGAAACTTTCCCACAAAATTTTTGTCAATGGATTTTTCATGAATGAAGAATGTAGATGAAATGCCTTTGGCATTTTGCAGGTGTTAGGGGCCATGGGATCCCATGTCCTGTGGATGTCATATGAATTTTAACTTGTCTTATTTGCCTCACTCCTCTGAGTCTGGGCTTGTCAGTTAACTTGTATAGAAGTAGCACTGTTGTATAGTACTTTGTAGTAGAGAGGAAATAGAGAAGCAGAGTATGTTATTTTTGTCATGATGCTTCCATATCTGAACAAGTGCTCAAAAGCCTCATACCAATTCTCTGCATTAGTATGGATGTCAGGCTAAATTATTATCTTCAGAATTGGGGAAAGACTATTTGGATTCCAAGGTTCAATAACAGTTTGTCATAGAAACCACATTTCTTTGCAGACTCATAAAACTTTGAAATAATTCATTTACACTTTATTTACTGTAGTACTTTTATGGTACTGTAGTGATGTTGGGAAGTATTTAACTTTTTATTCATGAACAGAACTTATCATAAAACACTTACAGAAGTATTTTTGTTTCAATAACTTTTCAGATACTAGAAAAACTTGATTTCCCAAAGGTATTGAGAGATACATGAACCATCTGGAAAGCTGGAAGTTGGAATACCAGTTAGGTGGTGCCCACCATCAGTTACTGTGGCTCCCTATGGTTTCTTTAAACTTGTCTTTTCTGACAAGACACGGATCCAGATCCATTCTGAGGTCCAGATTCTCTTCTCACCACGTCTACATACAGGTCATGTTCACATGTGGACTGAGATTGAACCCTGGAGATCTCCAGGCACAAGCAGCTTGGTCAATCCAACAGATCAGATGAGACCAGGAGTGCCCCTGGATTCCAATACTAAGTGAAAAGGAAAGAGCCACATTTATGCTAGAAAACTCCAGAACAAGTTTGTTTTCTACAAACTGGCTGTTGTAAATGTTCCCTAGACTACTCTGAAATTGTCCAGGAAGACTGCTAGCTGATAGTCCAAATTCAAGGCAGGGCATATACTAATAGTTTATTAGTGTAAAAGATCATATTCTCATGTCCAGTTCCTGGTATGCTCAAATTTATTAATACAAAGATGGCCAGAGAGCTCAAGGAAGCTCAGCACTGTGCTTTTAGTTATGTGCTTCAGATATAATGGCCCATGGGTTTATATCTTGGGCTCGTCTCTCCTACACACATTGTAGGAGCTTTGAGTCATTTACGTGAAACTGAAACGATGAATGTGGATGGAAACAATGCAGGTCACAAGGTCCACTTGTTTGTTGTGTGCATTGCCTGTTTCTGTGCATTGGATTTTTGGATGTCATTTCAAGTGCACCATCAATCCTATTATTCATCTGATAAGTCAGGTGTTACAGATACTATAGATACACTCTCAGTCAGGGACTGGACCTACCCTGCAATTCTGCCTGCCCTTGGACAAGTCTTCACTATGCTCTGAAACATGGATGCTGAAGCTCAGAGAGAAACAAAAATGGAAGCGCAAACAACATATAAAACTACTGATTATAAGTTGACTGTATTATTTAGTTGAACGAGGCCTCAGCTACTTGTATTACTCTAAATTTGAAATGAACTGCCAAGATTTTGATTTGATAAAACACTATTGTTTAAGTTTTAAGGCATTACAATGCTGTAAGGCTTACCCAATGTGGGTCACACCTAAAGAAGGTAATACTAGAAACTTTCCAGTGATGAACATTAATATGTGAGAATGTTATTGCTAATAAAACTTTTCATCTGTTCAGTCATGCATAATATAACTATAATCACTCTTGTTCAAGTGAAATAACACTTCTGCTCTTGGAAAAAAAGTTCTCCTTACTTTATTGCTCAGAGAATTTTATGGTGCTTTTTATTATTAAATCCAGACCGATTTTACCTAAGGAGCATAACAAAAAAGCTGTAGGAAGTACCATTAATCTTTTCACACTTTTGTTGGTTTTCCCTCAGAGACTGAAATATTATAATCTAGCAGAAGAAAAGCCAATTGTTGAGTCTTCATTTTTGTTAATCCAACTAGTAAGCAATTCACGGTAAATCTATAAATCGAAAATAATAAAGTCACTGGAGAATGACAAATTATTTTTGTGAGGGCAAATGACTGTATGTGTTAAAAATGATGATGATAAAGATTCTGAAATTTTCTTTTCTGAAAGAAGAGAAGGTATTGTTGAGAAAAAAAAGAGATAGCCATAAAAATGTGACTTTATGAAAACAGTGAAAACTTTGAGATTTAAATTTGAAAGTATATATGCATTATATTGTATCTAATGTGTATTTTGAAAGCTGGTCTCTTTTCAAAAGGAAAACAAGCTTGCTGTGTTCATCTGCTCGCATAAGGAGATGGAGGCTATTCACATGGAGGCTATTTTCAAGAGCATGACAAGTATGACCTATTATTTGTAGAGGAACAAAAAGCAAAGTACCATGCACAAACTTTTTACTTTCTGCACTGAAACCTATGAAAGAGAAACATTTCTGAGTTCCATGGCAGTATGACTGTGGTTTGAACATTTCACAGAATAAATGTCAGCTGTGTTTTCAGGGCCATCAGCGCTCAGGAAAATGAGCTTATTTAAAGCACTTAAATATACCTGTATATATGTTAGAAAACTATTTCTAACTAAACTGTTCTCAGGCAAACTACATATACCTCTCTACATATGTAAAAGCATAAATATTATGGTGTTCCTGCAAAGACTGGAGTCTAAAGAAGATCATCTTTTGCTGACACGTAGGTGAATAATTCTGATCAGGTTGCAGTGTAGACTGCAGAATCCAAATCAGTGTAATATTACTTTCTAAACAATCAACCTGGTAATTGGGTATTGATTATCAAGGCCAGAGTCCTTCACGGCCTTGCCTGCTTAAAATGGACATGAAATGTGACACATGAAACGACTGAAGGTCTTGCGATGTTGTGACAACTGCTAGCAACATACCGAAAATTCTTCCTGAAACTTTAGGTTGTTGTTTGTGCAAAGTTCTTCAACATGTTGTAGGAAGGATTTTTTGCTTATTGGCCTGAAAGTAATGACAGAAGAATTAGAAACCTATAGGGAATTTCTTTATCATTCTTTTTATTCTTATTTAACTGCAGTTTATTAATGAACAATGTTTGTCAGTTCAATCGAAACTGATACTTATAGGGAGAAAGTTATAAATTGCTTACAGCAGGCTTATTTGGTTTGTTTTGAGTCAATTAAAATAGAAGCATTTTCTCCCATTGTCGTTTCCCCTCAACAAATTCTTAATGTTGCTAATGTTAACAGGACTGTAGGGTAGGATTGCTTTTATAGGTAACAGCATTTCGAGGTGAGTTTTTGACATTAATGGAAATTTGTAAAGTTATCATTGCATTCTAAAGTACATAATACTTCTTTGTCGCACAGAAAACATTTTATACATTGCAAGGTTTTAGACATATAAAATATTGCAGTGACCTCATTCTCATAATGACATGGTTTTTAAACCCCGAGGAGTTTAAATATCCCTGTATTACTTCCCAAGCTAAAACACAGACATGCAGGCTTCACCCCAGAGAGAGAGAAAGCATTTCTCCAGTTACCATGCAATTAGTCATGCTTTTATGATTTATACGCAGCTTGGAGGGTTTTTTTTTTCTAATAAACATAGAGGAGGGAACCACACATTGAGACTCACCGATGACCACAACATAAAAATCTTTAATCAACTTACTTGATGGATTTTCTATAACTAAGTAACCTGCAACAGAGATTTTTGTTAAATGTAGCAAGCTGAGAGTTAACCAGTATTGTGCATGTTAACAGGTTTTAGATTAAACACTCAAGTAACCAAAGAGCCAGAATGATTTCTCTCGTGGGTTCAAATGCTATTATATGTCAGATATCTTGGGTGATTGCTTTGCTTAGTTTTTATCTCAGGTAGTGGCACATATGGATATGGTAGTTACACTTTCTATCTCTTCAAATAATTTTGCAGTGCTCTGCGCTCACATGGCCCTGGGAAATCCACACTTCAGCACACCACTTCATATACATTGACAGGCTTTATGTTACACTATGTACTCAATATCAGTCTTCTAAGGGCCATTTCAGAGCATAAGGACAGGATTCATCTGACTGAATATAGACACCTATTTCCAAGCCAGGCTCTCTAGATTCCTTTAATAATCAATGAAGAGAAATAGGTGTGATTTCACCTCATTTCAAGCAGATATCTAAAACAAGTCACAGACAAATCATGCTATGGGTGTGCTTCTACAGCAATGAAACAGGTCTGGATGTTTTCCCAAAGATTTTAGAAATTAGTGCCTGTTTTCATGCTCATTTTTACATGTTCACTGCTGTTTCTGATGCACGGTGATTTAAAAAACTGTGCTACGTATTAAAAATCTTTAACTTGATCCCACAGCAGGTTTCATGAAGATGTTACATGAACATCTCTACTCAGGGGACTTTCAGATGGCTCTGTAGCTTGGTCATCATCACCACCTCTGAACCCATTTTAAGAATGTCTCAGCATTATGGAATTAGAAGCCAAACTTTGTGCACTCAGACTCACAAAGGTTGTCTGAAAGACCAAGTCAAAAAGTTTGAAGTAATACAGTTCAAAAGATAACTTTCCCCTTCAAAAAAGCTCTGAGTATACCATTTATATGCCTGTCTCCAAAAATGTTACATTCTTACTCACAAATATTACAAAAACTATTGTATAGCACAAATACAAATGTCCACTGGTGCAATAAGTTTAGTAGAAAAGACAACAATTTGCTTTAAAAATATTTTGGTTTATGAAGTTACTCTTAAATATTTAAATTTTAAATTAGATAGTAACATAAGATTAATAAATTTTTTAAATCATTAATTATTAAGCATCAGAGAAGTTAATTTCAACGCTAATAAAGATGCCTTTGTGGTACATACATTTTTACGACAATTCTCTTCAAACAAAGCACAGTGGCTATGAAAGAGTTGGGTCAGTCTCACTGGACTAAAAGAAAGTGTAAGAATTCACAGAAAAAGGCTGAGACTCCACATGCTTACTAGGAGAAGTGAAGGACAGCTTTAGAATGAAAAAGAAGGCAGTAACACAACATAAAAATAAGCATGCAACTCTTCATTCAGAGTGTTTAGATATCTAGCGAGTGCTTATTGTATTACTTATGTTTGCATTATGTGGCAGCTGAAACTACCTTCTAGTAATATTGGCAACATTATAGAGCTAAAGTTTCCTGGAAAAAAAGTATTCCTACTAGCTGTGCCAACGTACTGCACGCAAATAGATTCGTCTTTGAGCAGAAAGTAAACCTTTTGTAGGCCTTTTTCAGGAAAAAAATTATAAGCAGTCTCTGCAAAGAAATCACACTTGCTTTTGCTTTGAATTCACCTATCTTCACCATAGAGCCACAAAGAAAGAGTCATCTCCCAGTTGACATCCCTGTTGGCTTTCCTTGTCTCAAACTAATTGCAATTAGGGGCTTACTGCGCTTAATTTGCAGTAAGAAAATGCAGTTTGGTCATTAGGGAATAAAAATTACATCTATGCTATACATAAGCAGCCTGGGTATATCATTTAGTGCTTCAGTGCTGAAGGTACATGAACCCAACAGCAAAGAACATAGGTGACACACAGCATCATTAACACAACCTTACTCAACCATATTTCCTTTTTCTACTTTCACTCAAGGAAGAGAAGCACTGAAATAGCACAGGAAATTAACTGAACAGTTAGTGTTATATATGTTGCTTTCTAGTTAATTTTTAATATTAATAACAGGTGGGGTTTTTTTAAAAGCATAATCATATATTACCTTTCACAAGCACTAAACATTTTTAAGGAAATAAGGTACCTACAGTTTGATGCTTTAACCTGTCTGTGGGCATTTAAGTGAAGAACTTGATTTTTAGAACTACTGAACACTCATGCTGCTCTTGATAGCAAGTGCACATTGCAGTGGATCGGCAGCTCAGAAAATACGGTGATTTCATTTAAGTGCTTACATGAGAATTAATGTCTAACTTGAAGACTGTGGCAAAGATTTTGGCAACGTTGTGTAAGAATCTTCAGAAGGGACAAGTTTTGTATGCTCGCTGCAGACTTACAGCTATGCTCCGTTTCAGCATCTTCAGGCTTCAAAAATGTCTATTTTTTCCAAGTCTCTTGTCTTGGAAAATATAATAATAGTCTTGCAGTATTTTATCAGTGAACAAATGGTTATCTACCTGTAATCTTGTTCTTCACATTTCCCAGTCTTTTGTGTAAAATGTGAGAATACAGATATCACAAGATCTTGATGAGCACAATCAAAACCATGAAGCTGCAAATTTCCCTATTTCAGCTGGACAATTCCAGATTCCCACTTGTCTGACTTTGAAACTAGGAAAGAAAAACATTCCCTAAGATAAAGAATGCTTTATTGCCTTAAATCTGATTTTCTTTTAAAACAGTGTATTGTTTCATGTGTGGGATTTTTTTGAAGTCTATCAAAAATCTGAATCCCACTCAGATTACTTATGATAGAGCTAGAAAGAAGCCATTTATTTGTGTTGGCAGTGGTAACTGAAGACCATATTGTCACACAGACTCGACTTTCTCTCTGGGTCAATCATCTGAAATCCAGAGGGAATTAAAACTTCATCCAAATAGAAAACAACAGAAATGAGTATGTAGGCAAAAGGCTTAACTCATAAGCGCCATTGACACTTCCTAGGAACAACGGAGGAACTAATTTTTAGCAAGTTAATTGAAAGCAATATGGAGCTTAACCCTTCCTAAATATTAAAGGCCTAAGGAAAGAGAACACATGCTCATTTCTTCCATTGTACCAGGACACGTACATTCATAAACCTTGTACTCCTGGGATACAAAACTCAGAAAGCCTATTTTTGATAGTTGATTACTAAAGGGAAACTTGTTGAAGAAAAAGGCAAGGCAAGAGCCATGCCTATCCCTGCTCAAAGGAAGAAGAAACAGGCTGATCTAGAGAAAGCAATACATGTGCAGAAGTGTTACCTTGAATACAGACACCTACTGAATGCATAATATATAGGGAAGGTAAGTCCAGACAGTAATTTTATATACAATATTTTTCAATATAGAGTTCTAATTGCCAGATATTTGCAAGGGTTACAGTGTCTGTAATTCAGAAATATTTCTTGGACACTGAAATTGTAAGCTGTATCATCTGAATGTTCGTAAGTCCATGGGGCCTGATGGGAGTCATCCCAGAGTGCTGAAGGAGCTAGTGGATGTTACAGCAGGACCCCTCTCAATCACCTACCAAAGGCATTGGGAGGCTGGGGAGGTCCCTGCTGCCTGGAAGCTAGCCAGCGTTACTCCAGTTTACAAGAAGGGCGTGAGGGAGAACCCAGGGAACTACAGACCTGTTAGTCTAACCTCAGTTCCTGGAAATATTATGGAGAAGATTATACTGGGTACTGTTGGAAGAATAATGCAGTGATCGGGCACATTCAACAGGAGTTCACAAAGGGAAAGTCCTGTTTAACTAATTTGATAGAATGATAAGGTCACCTGCTAGTGGATGAAGGGAGGGTGGTGGATATAATTTTTCTAGATTTTAGTAAGTCTTTTGATACTGTCCCTCACAGCAGCCCTTCTGGACAAGTTGTCCAACTCTGGGATGAGTGGGTTCACTGGTTGAAGAACTGACTGAATGGCAGAGCTCCAAGGGGTGTAGTGAATGGGGTTACATCTGGCTGGCAACCAGTCACCAGTGGTGTTCCTCAGGGCTCAGTCCTAGGGTCAGTTCTGTTCAATACATTCATCAATAACCTGGATGCATGAGTTGAATGAACCATTAGCAGGTTTGCTGATGATACCAAACTGAGAGGTGCTGTTGACTCTCCTGAGGGACAAGATGCCTTGCAAAGGGATCTGGATAGATTGGAGCATTGGGCAATGATTCATGGGATGAAATTTAACAAGTCCAGTGCCACATTCTGCACCTGGGACAGAGTAATGCTGGGCACAGTTATAAACTGGGAGAGGAATGGCTGGAGATCAGCCCTGCAGAAAGGGATCTGGGGGTGCTGATCGGCAGCAGGCTCAGTATGTGTCAGCAGTGTGCCTTGGCAGACCAGAGGGCAAACCGCATCCTGGAGCGCATCAAACACATCAAGATCAGCCTGGCAAAAGAGGTGATTGTCCTGTGGTATTCAGCGTTGGTGTGGCCTCACCTGGAGTGCTGGGTGCAGTTCTGGACCCCACTCCAAAGAAGGGTATGAAGGTCTTTGTGTGCATCCAGAGGAGGGCAACAAACCTGGTGACAGGGCTGGAAGGAATGTCCTCTGAGGAGCTGCTGAGGACTTTGGGCTTCCCTAGTTTGGAGAAAAGAAGGTTGAGGGGTGACCTCATTGCTCTCTGCAGCTTCCTGAGACAGGGAAGTGGAGAGGGGGGTGCTGAGCTCTTCTCCTTCGGTTCCAGTGACAGGGCATGTGGGAATGGTTCAAAGTTGTGTTAGGGGAGGTTTAGACTGAAGATTACTGTCCTGGTTTCGGCTGCTGGGGTAAACCATGACAATTGGGAAGCATTTCTTTACCAAGAAGGTGGTCAAACACTGGAACAGACTTCCAAGAGAGGTGGTCAATGCACCCCAAGCCCGTCAGTATTTAAAGGCCATTTGGACAATGCCCTTAATAATATACTTTAATTTTTTTTGGCCCTGAAGTGGTCAGGCAGCTGGACTAAATGACCATTGTAGGTCTCTTCCAACTCAAGATATTCTGTTCTATTCTGAATTACCTCAAGTACTGTGTTCAGTTTTGGGCCCCTCACTACAAGAAAGACATCGAAGCCCTGGAGCGTGTCCAGAGAAGGGCAACGAAACTGGTGAAGGGGCTGGAGCACAGGTCTTATGAGGAGCGGCTGAGGGAACTGGGCTTGTTTAGTCTGGAGAAGAGGAGGCTCAGGGGAGACCTTATTGCCCTCTACAGCTACCTGAAAGGGAGCTGTGGTGAGCTGGAGTTCAGCCTCTTCTCACAGATAACTACTGACAGGACAAGGGGGAACGGCTGCAAGTTGCACCAGGGGAGGTTCAAGTTGGAGACTAGGAGAAATTTCTTCTCTGAAAGGGGGGTTGGGCATTGGAACAGGTTGCCCAGGGAGGTGGTGGAGTCACCATCCCTGTGGGTGTTTAAAGAAAGGTTGGATGTGGTACTGAAGGACATGGTTTAGTGGGTAATTGGTGGTAGGGGGATGGTTGGACTAGACAATCCTTGAGGTCTCTTCCAACCTTAATGATTCTATGATATTCTATGAATCTGTGCCGCATTTGCTTGACAAACTGTCCCACATGGAAAGAAACAAAAGCCACAAGTATCCACCACAATATGCAACTTCTCGAGGAAAAGTTTTAAGAAACAGGGACCTACGTGGCTTTATCCTTGCTGCAGAAACCACTGCAAAAGTAGGGTGCCAGAAAAGTTCTTTTCCAGGTAAGCACATGGAAAAGGCAAGAGTTACTTGTCTCTCAACAAACCTGGTGGATACTGAGAATTTATTGATAGAGTCTATTCACAGCAGATGAAAGTATGCTTTGAAAAGTGACTTGGCAAACCCTATGGATATTTACAAAAGTAAGCGATTAGAAGCCCCGATACATCTATATTTGGTGTGATTTATGAACCAGTTAATGTGTGATTAATGAATTGGTTTAATCCAGTTTACACTAATGGCCTATATATGTTTTAAACAACGTGGTTTCTTTCTGTTATTGCCTGTCTCATATCATCCCCACACTCGTGGAGATCAGTGTGCATCACAGACATTCAAAGTTAGCATTTTGGTTTCATAAAGTGAATCTCATTTTCCACTTAATTCAGTAGGACATATTTCCTGCATCACCTCAGAAACTACATCACATTAATTAATGTGAAAAAAACAAAGACTTGCTGAGAGATGGTGTATAGGTATCAGCCAGTATTAGTAATTTTCAGACAATAAAGTTTTTTCAAGTTTGGCTGCTTTTTTTTCTGATGACCGTTATGTAAAAAAGTTACTACCAGGAACTGGGATTTGATACGAATTTCCTGATTTGAAAAAAAATGTTGGCCCCAAAAAAAGTTTCAAAATTAGCAAAATGGGATGTTTGTACTTTTAAATTTGATGGTTTTTTTCTATTTAAAGTGACTTTTGTAATGCAAAATAATTCATGATTAAACGGTTATAAAAATGTGTGGAATAAAATTTTTTGATTAATGCATACTGAATATTTGCTGAGGTTTTGTTCATTAAATTTTTCAAGTTTTTGAATTTTTGATCTGCTGAGAATGATAAAAATTTTTTCCAGTCATATTCTTACAGAATAGGAAAATCTTTTCCTATTTTTTTAATTTTTTATGTGATACCAGCTGCACAAAGTTTCTGAGAATATGAGCCAAGATCATAGGCCACGAGTCACTAAATATGAGAGAATGTCTGAAGAAACAATGCGTGAGACACAGTCAGGACAGATCTCATGGAGCAGGCTAGAGTATCTTGGTTCTGTGGATGAACTGTGTCAGCTGCAAGTCCACGCCTTTACTGATTTATAGGAGCTAACATGATAAATAATATCACTGCTGAGAAATGACAAAATACTTGGTTTCCAAAGCATCTCCTTCAAAAGAGCACTGAATGGGATGATTAGTAGGTACAGAAAAAATCTATACTGCTCTGTTGTCACCCAAGATTTTCACAGAAACTCCCCATTGCCCTCTCAGGGTGGAAAGTATACTTTGCTGGACCAGATTTCAGCTGATTTACTGCTGTCCAAGAAATACAAACAAGCCAGCCTGGGAAAGAATTCTGCCCATCCATGTTTTCCTCATACAATTACAAGATGCCATGAACTGCAATACAGCAAGCTTTGCAAACACAGCTGAGAGAGCTGACTAAATGTAGCCAACGCCTGGTAGTAGGTTATGAAGATGCAGTGATGCACAGTCCCATTCCAAATGCCTGGTAAATTTGCAAAGCTTACACTGTAGTCACCAACATGTAATACCATAATTTAACATGTTAACATGTCACTGCTTTAATCACAAACCATGAGAATGATAAGGACAACACAAGAACTGAGACTGTGTTTGACTTCTACAAAGCTATTCCGCAAGGGCAACAGCTACAAGAGTTCTTCTGTGGTGCAACTGTGGGAGTCTGGAAACAGGCAGCAAAAATATTTCAGATGTTAGATTTTACAGTAAGCTGCCTTGGTGCATGCTGCCATACTTCTGACAGCTTCTTGATATAGCTCATCACTACCAGGAAGGTTGTATCCATATGAAAGACAGCATTAGAGATACCTAAAATCTCTTTTGGCCACTAACATTATCCAGAAGAGAATCTTACACATACTGAAACAATCTTTAAAGCTTAAAAAAACACAGCCAATAAAACCAAAAAATTTTTGAGCAGATAAAGAACATCCAGCCTGTCATTGTCATATGTGTGTCATCTAGTAAGGTCCCACAGGATATTTACTGACTTCCAGTTAAAAAGATGGCATGAATCTTGAACCTGAGGAGTTCTCTGTTAGTGCCTGCACTTCAAACTTCCACAGTTTGGTGCAATGTCCAACAACAGACCTAGGCAAGGAGCCTGCTGTAGCTATTGTTTGAAAAATAATAATCCAAAATTTAACAGCTGCATCCTGTACCTTACAAGAATGGCTGAAGAGCAGAGTCTTTGCTTTTGGCCATTAAAAGAGTGGGGAAGGAGGAAAGAGAAAAATACAGGACATGACAAACTGCAAACCAAAATGTGAGACTGACTCATTAAAATAAGGGGCGATGTAACAAAAACTGCTGAAGCACTTTTCAGTAAAAGCCTTGCTGTGCATAAAGCACATAATGAAGTGCACATAAGTATGAAATATTACAGTTTGCAACTACCCTGGAAGGTCTGAGACTGTATAAATCCAAACTGCACATAACGTAGATGGAAAAGTGGCAGAATAGTACCCTGCAAACTGATACAGGATTTGACTGCATGGATATGTTGCTGAGATTGTGGTGGCATAGTGCAAACCAGCTGCAGTGTGAGTTGGAAAAGCAGTTTAGAAAAAATAGAGCACTTCTCTTAAGTGCCAGAGGAAAGAAATGGCATGTTTCTTATGTCACTTTTGCACTACATTTGTTTTGTGGATAGTTTGTATATACCCATGCTGTACTGTAATAGTGTGTTATAATTTCTAGGTAAAAATTGCCCTGGTTTATTTCAAAACAGTTGTAGCACTGTCATACCTTAGCATTAGGGACTAAAAATAAACAGAATTTCATGATGATGAATACCAATGTTTGTCATCAGTATAGCTGTGCAGAATGACATTTCATCATGATTAAGCATATCATTCAATATAGGATGGTAGCACAGAGGTTAAGAGAACAGAATGGAAAACACACGATGTTGCTTCAATAATACGAAACTTACTGGATGACAAATATCTCCTTGCGTCTAAAGAAAAATGAAGAGTATCTGGAAGTAAAACCCATTAACACTTTAGTATACAAACAAAATTAACACCATTCTTATTCAGCTAACAGTTTGGAAACAAGGCCATTTTGAAGATCCACCAAGATCATCTATACGAGTCACAGTTATCGCAGAGCGCCAACAATGGTTCTGTCTCCAGAGAATGTTTTCCACTGTTGTTAGCGGGTACTAAGCAATGCTATCTGAACGACACGTGCCCCAAACAGAACATACCACATCCATTATGTCAACAATTCCCAGATGATTCATAGTGTGTTTTCTCATCTGTTACGAGCAGCCGTTCCTGTGTGCACTACTTCGAACAGGTTTGTACATGCAATCAACTTACTCCGTACCACACACATAGACATATACACACTCAAACAGAACAGGTCAACAGCTACAACCTTTCATCTTCCAGCTATTCCTAGGCTGCAACAGTAGGATGCCTGACTGCAAGGCAAGACTATTTTAGGCTTCTCATCTTTAAGGAGACTGCCTACCACAGTGTTTCATCTGGCACAGCAGGGAAAATACAGGTAGGTAAAGAATGTTCACCAAACATTTCTAACTCAGTTAGATGTCGTATATTACCGAGAATTGCAATTCTATTTATCCAGTGAGTAATATCCATATTTCTGGCAGTCAGAGCAGTTTTCCTTCTGATAAATATCTGTGATGATTATTTATTGGCCAGAAAGTATGGATAGCTTGGAATTGCTCCATACACCTTAAAGGAGTGGATGTCAGGATAGCCAGTGTACTGAGCTCCATGGAAGACCAGATGTTATGCAAATCTCTTTGGGAAAAAAGGCTTTCTAAATGTCAATTAAACAATGACAGATTTGTTCTTGAATTAGCTGACTGGGACTTCCGGGAGTTTGACTCTTTCAAAATGCTTATGTACATTTGCAGTCTACACAGAACACTGGGTCATCAAAAAACTTCAGAAATTCTACATGTTTAAAAATATGTAGCCCTTTTTTTGCCAACACAGTTAAACAGTGATTTGCACTTAGATCTTTATCTTCTTGTAAAAAGAGCTGAAGATTAAGTGATTTTCTAAAAGCTAGTGAGAAGTGTCTTGAGGATGGAGGTCATTCTTTGAAAGAGGATCTCAGTGACCTGTGTAAATAAGAACATCACAAACACTTCCAAACAAGCAAAGGTCAGAATGGGGTCATGGCTACAGCCCCTTTGGACTACTGTTTTGCCTAAGGAGTATGCTTACCGTGTAAATCTCTCATCCTTCAGCTCCAGGTCTGCCACTGTGATCAATTGATCCAGTTTAAATTTAGTGTCAATAATTTCAGCATCTCGTGGGGAGTATGTGCCTCCCTCTTTCTGCTTCTGCCGAATTCTGAACAGAAAATAATAGTGAAAAATAAAAATACAAAAGATTTAAGGACACATATTTCAGAACTTTGATTAGACAGAATGAAGCTGAAAAATGGTTGCCAGAAATCCTTCCTGGGCCTTTATTCTGCTCTCCCTTCCAATGGTGTAATTTAGTCAAAACCAACAGTTGTCTAAAATTTACATAGGAAGAATCTACCCTGTATATTCTTTTAGTTTTCCTACATAAATCCTTTGGCAATGCCTGAATGATGCGGTTGAGGAAGAACAGAACTGCTGGTGAATGAGCAAACTAACATCACGTATGCAGTACCCAGCATGTCTCTTCATATGGGCATTTTGTTCACAATTTGAATTAGAGGTCAATTTCTCTTTCACATGTGAGACTTCAGTGTATTTAGTTGATAAATTTATTAATAAGAGAGAAAATGGAATTTAGAGTATTTACTTCATATCAAGCTGTCGATAGGACTAGCCATCACGCTAACTTCAGCCAACTGACGCTCTGATCTGTATCTTCATCTCAAGTCAATAGAGAAGTGGCTCTGAAAGGGTAACAGGCTACTTCTCTGATTTACCTTCTGGAGAAGCTTGTTTTTCTCCTTCTTCTGTAGAGGTTAACCCTAATAACTAAAGCTAGCCTTCGCGAGTCCCTCCCTTAGTTTCTACATACAAAACAAAACAAACAAACAAACAAAAAGATTAAGAAAAAGAAAATGCAATACATTTTGAAATGACAGCTTGGTTCCATTTATAGGGCTGTTTCATTATTAAAACATTTCTGAGTGTTTGCAAACATGCTATGGTAAGGATACATAAATCTCACCTTGCAAATGCATATACTGCAGCCACCAAAAGAACAACTGAAAGTATACACAAAGTAACAGCAAGGATAACTTCTACAGATCTTCCTGACAGTCCTTCACCTGCAACAGAAAGTGGAAATCTAATAGTTCATAGATTAGTTATAATTTTTACATTTCTGACACGGTGAAATCAGGGAGCGATGAGAGACAGACACTTTTCTTTCAATACAACTGCATCCGTTTTGTGCCAGTCAAAGAAAGGAAAGAAAAATAGAACAAAACCAGAAATAATTTATTTAAAGGTTCCAAAGCATTGCTGCTCTATGTAATACATAATTCTAATAATATATATCTACATCTATATGTGCAGCCATCTGCTTGTGCTTTTCAGGTTTACCTGCTGAACAGGTCAAGGTAGGTATACACTGCAGTAACATCAATCTGAACAGTAGCCTGAGTTGAGCTCCTACTTCAGCCTCCGTGCAGCCAAGAACAGACACACTGCTCTATCAGCTAGAAAGAATCAAACTCCAGAAGTGGAAAGGGAAGAGCCACAACTCTAAAGCTATGCGTTTGCAGCCATCACTCACAGGTGAAAATATAGGATGCTTTTCAGAGATACCCTCCTCAGGGTGCTGAAGAAATCCACCTAGGGATTGACTCTGAAATATCTGGATTACTCTGCCCCACTGACCATTAACTCGTGCTCTTTATTTATGTGGGAACTGGTGATATTGTTAGCAATAACCACCAGCAAGTAAAAAGTTATCATAAAGGTCTTTTTGATAAAAAGGTAAAGCTACTGGTATTCTAATCTGTCCTTCTGGGTGAGAATGAAGGCTCATTCAGAGGGCATTCCAACTAGTAGTTTCTAGACCTCTTTTTTAACTTCTTTGGTGCTAAATTTCTGAGACACATTTAATTTCTCACCCTTCCTGGTAATCCTGTTCTTATCTCAAAAACCTCAGCCTCTTTTTTTCCTTAGGCATGTAGTGAAAATAAGAATAGTAAGGGATTGATTACTACTGCTGGTATTCTACACCTATGCTGGCATTCACCTCCACCTGCTGATCCACTGTAGAAAATCTAGCTCCTGTCCAGCCTCCAAGAAGGACAGAAAAATGTCCTGCTTCCTGCCATACGAAACTGAGATTTCCTACTCAAGGGACAACATCCTCCCAAGGACACACTGGGAAACACTGAGGTCCTGGCTTTGTTTCTCTCAAAAGGCCTTGATTTTTGAATTAGAGAGTATATTGCAGAGGTTCTGTACTGCATGTGCATTGGAGAATGGGATTAAAATTCAAAATAGTCCTGATTTAGCTGAAAAAAATGGTCTTAAAACAGTAGAATGAAACTTTGTGAGATCAAGTGCATGGTTCTACACATAGGCAAGAATAATTCGGTACAGTAACACAGCATATTAACCAGTAGGTTAGGTAGCAATTTATCAGAAGAAAGTGTGAGATTCTTGTAGACCACAAACAACATGAATAAGCAATATCATGCCTATATGAAACGACAGACGTAATCTTGTAATATACAGAATTAAGTATAGTTTCCAAAACACCTGAAATAATTCTACCACTGCATTAATAAAGTCTCAGGTGCAACACTGGAACCTACAAGGTAAAGGACAATTTAGGCCATATGAAGACAAAAGAAAAGAAAAGCAAGTATATAGAAAACTGTTGCAAAGAGAAAAAGAATGAACAAGTCCCTGCCAGTCACTGATTTCTGTGATAAGGTACAAGTCTTAGTAATGTAGAAGAAGAACAGAAGAATATCCTGAGGACGTCTACAACAGTTCTATCTATTTTCCACTAAAGAGTGAGGTTGATGTTAAACCCTACAGTTAACCAGTTCAAGCACTGCCAATGTTATTAAACAAAACACTGCTGGCAGAATACCCACTAAGAATAATAAAAAAATACATTTTCTCTTACTTCTTTGCAACAGGGAAGGATTAGATGTCTGTAGAGATTGTCACTGGCAAAGGGAAGAAGACAGAACATTTGGCATAGTAGGAAAAATAGGTATTATAAAACTAGCATGCAGTCCTGACATTATGCTGTGTAATTCTGAGGAGTTGTCACTCAATACACAATGATAACAAACTGCAATAATAAAATATCATAAGGTAGGTTTCTATGCAAAAGGCAGTGTCAGAAAACCCCATTTTGATTATTTCCTGGCTCATCGACTTTGTATTTCACATGGAAAAAGGCTATACTTACACAGAACTACCAGCTGCCCCACAATGATCTGCTGAACCAGCTATCGGAGTTTATGAAAAGGTTATATGCTGCCTTGATGTATTAGAAGTTTAAACAATATTTGTCACCATATCTTAATTATCTCATGGAAAAATCCTGACCTTTCGTTGTAGTATGGACATTACTTTTGCAATGTCACTCACGAGTTATGAGGAAGAAACTTCACTTCTCCAGCTCAAGAAGATAGTTGTGGTACTCCAAGTATTGTTGAGTGGGAGGGCCATATTAAAATGTATCCTTTACTATAATTAAAAAATCATTATTGCAGCTGTGTATTCCAATAAATTCTGCTTCAGAGTTCCTCCCTAGCAAAATTCCTCTTGTTTAACAAGAACGTCTGAGTCTGCCACAGAGAAGTCTCTCATAGGTTTTCCATATCTTTTTTCTGCTTCAAACTTATTTAACATGCAGTATTAAATTCCACAGATACAAGGTTAGCTTTCTGGTTTTCCAGATCAAAGACCTACTTATTCTATAAGTAGATTTAGAAACCAAAATAATCTAGTCATTAATACCTCTGCCAAAATTCAAATTAGTCTTTTATTTACTAAAATGAAACTACCATATTGGGAAAACACAAATTTCAGGTATTATTACAAAAGGAGATTGTTACTTTAAAATGAAGTTGCAATTCTGATTTCAGGCAGTATAAATTTCTTCTGAAAAGATACTGTTGTTACAAGTGGATCAGAAGTCATTGGTCACAAAGACAGTTAAGAGCTATTGATCTTTCTAGTATGCTTTCTGGGTTATGCTTTCAGAGCAAGTCTGAAGTTCATATAACCAAAGCGTGGTCTGTAAGGAGGCACTTGGGCAAGGTTCCTCAGGTTATGTGTCTCAAGGGAAAATCTGTCTGGACAAAATCTATCTGCCTTTATTCCCTAATATGACATCGGTAATGGCATTGCAGGTGCTGTATCTTCAAAGTCACTCATCTGCAGTACCTGCATCACTTATGATATATCAGTCTGATGCTAATTTTGCAACCCTTTTATAAGAAAGCATAGAAGGAAGTGCTACTTTTCTGTCCACTTAAGTTTTGCTCCTTGTTGGATAGACTATGAAATATAAAAGTTAAGGCCAGACAAGAGTTTGCTGTAGTGCTCATTTTTAAAGTAGTGCTTGATGTTAAACTTTAGCACAGAAGGCACTGGAATATGGGTATCAGGAGTCACTGATATCTGAGGAATTTATCAGGGCTATTTTTGTTTCCTATTACATTTTATTCAGCATACAAACATACCTTGATTCTTTATGATCTACACCAAAGGAGAAAGTGTCACAAGTTTCCAGTAATACAGAAGTAAGTTAATTACAGAATCTGCCTGCCACAAGCACAATTTCTTTCTTTTTTTCTTTTTTTTTTTTTTTGATGATTTCTTAAAGCATTGCAGAGTTTTCTGTTAGAAAGGAGAAAGTTGCCCAGAGGACTGGATACAGACTTATTTCTAGTAAGTTTGTTTTCCCTGATTAGACAGGTAGTCTTTCCCTCACTGGGCAAGTTATTTGCTTCATTGGGTTAGAACTTTTAAACTCAGAACATACAAAGACAAACTTTGTGTGGCACTTTTCAAAACATTAAGGGCTAGAGAAATAGTGCCAAATCCTTTCAGAATATACAGGTAGTGAATTTGCATTTCAAGATCTTCAGTATCAGATCATGTAACAAATTTCTAACGTAGATTAAATGAATAAGGGAGCTCATATCACAGAAGATGAATGCCAGCTGAAAAATATGTGCCCACTAAAATTCTTCTGGGTACTCATCCAGTTGTCTTGGGATCTCTTTTCAGAAAGCCAGGGCTAATGCTTAGCTAAGTAAGTTTTGGCTTACCAATATATTAAAATAACTTTCAGATCTTATTGCGATCTGCTATGGCAGTCTTCCTTCCCAATTTTGGGGGTAGATAACTCTGCCGTGGAGAAATTTATGCTGGATTTGAGACCCCATAACAGCTGGACTATTGGCCAGTGACATCAGAACCAGATGAGTTGCATGTGACAACATGCATTTATTAATCAATACTGAGCTTTGTCTGCAGCTAAAGGATGAAGGACTAAAGGGTCGTGTCCTCATATGAGCTGGCACTAGAAGGAATGATCTGCAGCTGAGAGATTTCCTGCACTAGTCTCACTGGAAAAGCTTTACATCCACCGGAGAGGGAAATTACACACACAGCGTAGCTTCTGGCAGTTCACCAATCAAGACGAACTATCCTGGCAAAATGATATTTTCATTCTTATAACTGAATCTCTGTGAATGGACTTTGTCAATACTGCTTTTTTCTTAAACAGTCCAGGATGAAGTAAGACCTCTTGGCATCCTCAAAAGGACATACAAGGGAATGGATATGTTTCCTCCCCAGGCATCAGCAATTCTGCTTAAGCTCCGTTCAAGAAAAATAGAGATTATTTACCTCAGGAAAACCAGTCTACTAAAAAGAAACATGGAGTTGACCAGATTCTTCAGAAATAGAGAAATATGTTAACAAATTACACTTTCCTTACCTAAAGTTTTGACAGGGTCAGAGTAGTCAGAATCTGTAAACTGTCCTTTAATGTTAGTTGCTCTGAACTTAAATCTATAAAATGAAACCAAGAAAAATAATGAAACAAAAGTTTATGAGCATTTTCTTAAATAGCATTTCATTTAGAAGTTAAAACCTATTTTTCAGTTTTAGTATAATTAAAACTGAAATCATTATTCACCTGCAAAAGTGACATCAAGCACTCAAACTATATGAATTATTTATGCTGAATTTGGGCTTCTTTAATTGAGGAACTCAGTAGGCATAATTTGTTATCTGAAACCTTTTAAACAATGTAGTCTCCCATATTTATGCTTCAGCCAAAGAAATTAAAATTAACAGATATGAAGATCATTTCAATGCCCATCTTTTCATAATTGAACTACTTGTTTTACATGTTTGTATAAAAGTGTATTTCACTTAAATCTTCCTCTTGGACAAACATAGAGACAAATGTACTTACAGGTACTGCTTTCTTGGTTTCAGTGGGCCATTACATATTTTGTCTTGACTGCCTGGTATCATACACGTAGTATCAGCACCTATGACATATATCTCTTCTTTGCCACTTAGATCTTCTTTTCCTTCTATACATGGTGGGTTTGGAAAGCCTTCATTTGTAAAATATGGCCTTGGTCTGTTGAAGTAGGCATCATACCACTTAGTAACATTCCCATCATGCTGAGCTGTTGTCAAGAAAAAGAAATAATCAGAATCAATTTACATTCTAACCAGACTGTAATTATAGAAGTTAAATAGGAAATTAATTTTAAGAGCTTAGCATGCTATTGGTGCCATTTACACAACTAAGTCTATAACTGTATTTGCACTTGAACCCAAATTTGTTTATTATCCACACTACCTATATTTTGCTAACTCAGAGTTAGTCAACAGAATCACAAACGGAAAAGTTCAGGGGTAGCCTCTGTGAGCTCTGCCTGTAGAGGATATCAGTTCTGCAAGTCACTTGACTTTGAAACTGAGCATGGCTAGCTAACACAGTAAAAAGTGGTTTTACTCTAAAGACAGTAAAGACTGTTTCATAAATGAAATTACTAGACTTCCATAGGTGCTCAGTACCCAGCAACTCAGGAGAAAAAACTTCAAAATGTTGCTTAGCACAGTATTTGCATATCTATCAGTTCAAGAGAATCTTCACAGAAGTAGCTTTGAAGTACATGTCTGTAGGATTAGTGCTCAAAGGCAAAATTGAGGAAATTCACTTAATGTGAATTCACTTAATATGAATGCTTTATTTCTATACTTTGAAAGCAAGCAAAACAGGGGAATTAAATACCTGGAATTTGTCCTTCTTAGGTAAGCCTGACCATATGATGTCGTATCATGAAACTTCCACTCACATTGGTAGGCAATTACTCAAAAGAGTATCATGGCATTGTTCATATAAGTAGATGTTCATCAGCCCGTACAAGGGAATACACATTCTAACCCACAGTCTACAGAAGGGAATTATATAAATCCCTCTGCCCCCGTTATGAAATGGAAAAATCAACTGCACATGACTGTGTTCTTTTACAGGCAACACTAAGAGCAACAGAACAAAAATCTTGAAAAAAAAAAGTTTCATATTTATTTATCTTTCAAAAATGCCAAATGAATTTTTCTTCAAGGAAATACAAAATAAAGAAAATGTAATTATAAAAAAAGGGCCAGAATAATATTGGTGACTTCAGACAGTGTGGAGGACTCTTTGTTGGCAAGTATTCCCAAAATCCAGTACCCAACCCACAGGTATTGTGAAAGATACTTTGCTCTGAGTACTGTTGCCACAGCTAAAGTGACTTTGTTAGCTGTTTTCTAACATGAAATTACTGAGACCCAAGAAAAGAAATAAAAGAGAAAAGACAAACAGCATGGAAATAAAGAAATAAACCTCTCTGAAAACAATTTTCAACAGAACTTATAAAGTTCTACCTCCGGCTTCCACAACAAGAACTTGTATCTTCTTGATAGGGCCATGATCATCACTGTAATAGCATATCGGCATTCTGATCGTAATTGTTGTAGCTGTGACAAGTAATGCCCCATTGGTATCATAAACTGGTGCTGGTTTCTTTTTAGGCCGTGGTGGTTCTGTTTTTGAACAGAGATAGAAGAGTTTTGTTTGAAAATGTTGTTACTACAAGTACTTTGTTCAAGCACACAGCTGTGTTATGTGAGACAAATCTTCAGCGTATTTTCTACTTAATGCCTTAAGCTTCTAAAAACTTTATTCTGATAAACGCCTCTGCATATCAGTTTTCAAATAAAAGAGACAACAACAAAAAAGACTGAGTCTTAGTTTTTCAATGAATTTCAATCAATGACTGTACTTGTTTCCACAATCATGATACTGTATACTTAGGTATACCTCTGTGATATTCTTCTAAGCTATTTGATGATGGTAACTAAAATACTGAAGTCGATATGATTACTTCACCAAGTCTGCACATGGTTTACAATATCATTCAGATATGAATAGCAAATGATCAGTGACACGCAGCAAAATTGGGCATGGCAACTCAAGGCTATCAGTTATGGGTTCCTGTTCCTACATTATGCAGCCTCTAAATAGTAGACAAAGCTACACAGCTGTGTACTCACAGGTAGAACAGCAATATCTTCTGGATTTATAGAGATTTCAGCTAAAGGGCACTTTATGAGACATACCTTTGATATCCATGGTTATTTTCAATTGAATCTTTGGCCCTGCACCAGCACCATTAATTGCATACACCTTAAAAAAACCAAACACTTGTTTTAATGAGTATTTGTAATAGCTTCAAATTGGCCAAATCTGGATATATTCAAAGTAACAATGAATGGTGAAACATTCCTTATGTCATTCACACTTTGCTAGAACTTCATATTTCTTTCCAAGTACAGTAACACTTTCTCGCTTGTAACGTGGTTCTTACAAAAAGGAGAAAACCAACCTCACTTAAACAGTTATGCCTCCTCCTCTCATGTCCTGCTCTCTGATTATTTGAAAGGACTTCACACACACTTCTAGCAAGCTCCCCTTGCAGAACTGGACCCTTCACCTGAGCCAAATGAGCAATGCAAGTGGTGGAATTAAGAGATTTAGTCTTGTACCTGTGACAGTGTGTCACAGGCTGGTTTGCTTACACATGGTCCAGAGTACAAAGCTAACCACTGGTGATGTGTCCTGCTCCCACTCCCTCCACCCTCTTCGTTGCTCCCCTTGTTCCTCAGACTTGTCTCTCTTCAGACCCCAGCCAATATTCTCAGCAGGAAAATCTCTTATTCAGCCTAGGTTTGTGTTCCCATATTCAGACTAATCTCTCATTCGTTTCAAAGAAAAAATCCAGAGAAAAAGTATGAGTTCTTACGCTGACATTATAGGTATGTCCTCCTTTTAGTCCTTCGATCATGGCAGTGACTGACTGATCTGTTTTATCAATGACACTGAGGTTGTGGATCCGGATGGCAGCGGGGTCATCTTCATTGTACACCATAGCTTGATACACCTGAATATTTCCGTTTGGTTCTGACGGTGGCACAAATGTTACTTGGAACTTTGTTACTTCATCTGGTATCTTCTGAAACGTTATGTTGTTAGGTGGGTCTTCAGGCACTGAAATAAATATTTCAATGATTCACTTAATCAGTTTACTACTATTGCTATTAGAGTAAAACCTGAAAAATTACAAATTATATTTTTGCCTATCAGTATTATTTCATTGGTATTTTCAGTTTTTATTAAAAAATCTCAAATACTGCATAAGTAAATATTTATATAAACAATAATGAGTTGAATATTTAGTGAAATACTACTCTTAATGATAGCATTTCATGCTGCAAATATTAAAAATAATAGACACAACTCTCAGTAGTGTCTATTCAGTAAAGTTTCTTCAGATTTTCTACTCAGAAAGCCTGAAGGCATCATTATCCCTTGAAATACAACCAGGGTAAACAAATCCTTGCATAGGCTGACAAGTAAGAAGCAAGTGTTAGTCTTGAGTATCCCTTTCTGAAAGCCCTCTGTCAACAGCAAGCTCCCTCCCAACATATAAACAAGCCACCGTGCTCCTACGAGTCTCTACTTATTGCAGATAACTTTAGGAAAAAACCTTCCCACTAGCTAATGCCCAGACACAAACACAACATGTATTTTTCCCAAAGACATTTTTTTGTCAAACGCTTATTCCAGTAGCTTGTTCTCAAGACAGCAAAGGTATAAATCATGTCCCCAATGTCCCTAGCTGAAAGAAAAGGCTGTAACATTCTTTCCAGGCAGCTAAGCATTTATTGCTCTACCTGCGCAGGCAAGTAGGTAGCATGGCCTCTAAACAGTGGAATCGAGCAACTGAAGGTAAACACATCCCCTGAGTCAATTCCAGGCTTTTTACACCAACCAACAACGCTTACTCAGGCTTCTCTGGAGTAACTCTATGTAAATTGGTCCTAACTCAGCCGTATGGTAGACTGCACAAACCAGATGAGACAAGATGAGATGGAAAAAACTTCTCTAAGGTTACTGCACCTCCTAACACATTACATTTTTACGTAACAGAAAGGGCCACCAAAAAAATAGCTCACAGGACAGATCTGGATACCATCTAATTTAATCTTCATTCCTTTTTCCACAGTAAAAGTCTGTATCAGGGAGATATATCCTACAGTCAAAGACTGTATTGCAGGAGATATACCCTCCAGGGATATAAACAGGTCATTAAAACCTTAGAATTCAACATATTAAAGGCATTAGAAAGATAGATATATATTTCTAATGCACTCATATCATATCATCAGGGACACTGGATTTTCATACATCAAAGGAAAGATAAATGATAAATACAGTCACTGTGTAGTATGTCTAAATCTGAAACTAACCTGAGTACACAGCTAAAAAAGCTGACCTGCAGCTAACCTCACTAGAGATAAGGCAATTCTAGTTTATACGCAGTTGATAAATAGTTTGAATGAAACAAAACTTCAGTATCTTTTCAGAAAATATTTTTGTTGTTTTGTTTGTTTGTATAAATATCCTTAATGAACAACTAAAAACCAGCAAAGATAGTAGACAGAGCATAACCAGGAATTACATATGGAAAGCTCAGACTATATCTTCTCCATGTACATATGTTTATATTTTCCTAAGCAAATCCTATCTACTTTTCTGTAATGTAGCCTCTTGGTGTCATGAGGTCCTCACACAGTTCCTCACTCTCATCTCAGTTTTATTTATCTGAGTAACTTAATAGCATCAGCAACTTTTGCCACTTAGTATCTCCTCATTCTCCAGATTGTTTTGAGTCTGTGGAACTGCTGACTCAAGCACAGGTCCCTGTGCACCTTCACTAGCGACCTCCTTCCACTCAGAATACACAGACTGTGTCCTCAAGTCAGTACAGGTGCCGTTTATATTATAAATGTTAGGATTCACTTCACTTAATTTTTACATGTTTAAATTTTGCATCAAGACCAAGGATGTTGTACAGAGTTTTCAACAGTCTCTTGAGGGAACCAGGCACCTCCACAGGAAAGAGTCATCCCTTCCTAAGACAGGTATCTTACATACACATGCTAATATAGATAGGAACTCTCTTCATTGACTATGGAAGTAATCTAGATGGCTGTGTTCCACACTTTCATATTTTACATGAAGCAAGTGAGGATCTCTGAATTACTAAAGGTAAATTTCATTATTTATTATCACCATCACTTTTTATTTTACTGCTACCTTTTTAAATATTAAAGAAAAAATATTGTGAGAACAAATCTGCATCAAAAGTGCACCATGTGTTCAAAACTCTCATTTATTTGTCAGATGAAAGAAAAACTAATGTTTGATCCATGTAAAGTAGACAAAAATACAAACCTGCTTCAAAAGTAGAGACAATTACTGGAGAACTAGCCTTGCCTTCAATGAGTGCAGCATTAACATCCCCCGTAAAGGCAATGATTACTACAGAATACCTTGTAAACGCTTTTAAATCAGAAATTTCTAAGACTTCACTCTCATCATTTGTCTTCAGAAATTGAGCTTTATAACTGTCATTATCTTCCTGTAAAATAATAAATAAATAAATAAATAATAATAATAATAATTAATAATAATAATACAAGACTTCAAACTGCCAAAAGCAGGACACTATTACTTGAACACCTTTTTTAACTTTTATCTTTCCACTTTTCTAACCATTTACACAGAAAGGTTCACAAGAAGTCTCTAGCTACCAAGACTAGAAAGCTGCATAGGGGAGTACGCTCCTAGCTCATCCATGTGCTGCCTCTTTAGCACTTCACGTACTATGGGATTAAGGACATGGGTTGTTTTCTTGGCACTGTCTTCCACCAGGCAATCATGAACCAATTGGTACACACTGTGCCAGGGGAGCTGCAGTGACCTGAAATGGGAATCAAACTAGGCAGAGATCCAGAAGATGAGCAGCAATGTAGCAGAAAATTGTTTGTAATACAAAAAAAAAAAAAAAGGAAAACTGGGCAGCAATATATAATGTTGATACAACTGTAGAAAGTGCAGTTCCTCTTGGGATATATTAATAGAAGCACTACTTATGAGACAGTGGTGAGGAAGTTATTCTCTCACTAGAAAAGCTGGAAAGCAGAAATAATTGTTCAATCTAGAAAAGGGAGGATGGTGGAAGACATAGTAATAACTTCAAAATATGAAAAAGTATGCTACTAAATTGAAGGTAATCCATTATTTGTAGTGTTCATGAAAACAAACAGAAATTTTATTTGCACCAAAAAAAGATTAGAATTAAACATTACAAAAACTGTGATGACATACTTCAAGACGTAACTAAAATGATGACTACAAGTTTAGTGAAAAACTTCTAGTTTTTAGAACAATTTATTGAGAGTTGCTGAGCAATTTTCGTCAGCGGACATTTTTAAGAACAGGATAATGAATCACTTGTGAGGAAGACTCTAGGTACCCTTGTTTCTATGTTAGAGCAGGATATGGACTCAATTACTTCTCAGGATCCCTATCATCCCTGTGTCTCAAATAATCTGTAGTTCTGTAGAAAAATCTACAGTGTTGGGCTTTACATCCAATTAATCAATTCTAATGTTATCTTAAAAAAGGGGAAAAAAGGAAAAATGGGAGCTTTTCTAGTGTTTGATCAAGTATCATTTACAAAATCCTTTTTACATCTATTCCCACTACTTCAGTTAATGATGTTTTCATTATTGTTTCTTCAGTGTGTAATTTGAAAAGAGTATTAGGTAGCTGTACAGTAGTTTTCCCACTGGATGAAATCTGTATTAAATGCAGCTGCTAAAACATTAGAATAGTTCAAGCATACCTTTTATTTGACAGATATGCATCTACCCCACTGAGAATTAACCTGAACTAAACTTTCTGATGGACTAAACAGACATTCATTTCCTAGGATGGCCATGAAGAGCTGAAACACTTTTTCCTATTTGACTATCAAAAATCTGGCATATAAATATTTATACAAGAGTTAAAATGCAATCACAGTACTACATCGTTAAATTTATTTCTTTTCTTCTTGAAGTTTAATGGTTCAGTTACATCTTCCTTACTCATTTTCAGTAATATTTTATTCCAGATCAGTTCTAATTACAGTAGGCAGCAAGACAAACTAAAATATGACTTGGAGGAATAATGAGCGAGTACTTTTTAGTTTCTCTGATCTATAAAAATGCAAGGAACATCCTAGCAATTTAATCAAAATCCTAATACATTCACTAATAAATATTAATTAGTACCTTTTAAGAATAAAGACATCACAGAGTAGAATCTGAAATTATTCTGTTTTGTGAGACTATTTTTATAAATCCTTGAAGCTACTTAGTTGAGAACTGAGTAAAGTAATACATATAGGAAGTTTGTGGAATTTGGATTCTTCATAAAAATTTTCCCACTGGGACAATAAAATATATACTCAAATTTTCACTGAAAAAGATTGTGACAGCTTTATTGGCCTTTAAGAAGGAATAGATCTGTCTACTAAGATGATTATCTACAGAACTGACCCCTGTAGTTACTGATCATTAGACAGACAACATCTGATTACAAAGAATCCCTGCACATAAAGCTAGATATCTGAAATATATTTTTAAAATCCCACTTTGTAAAAACAAAACCAAAGCCCTCCCAACTAACCATTTAAAACAGGTTTTTAAGTTCCTTTTGAATGCTGGCAGGCTCACACAAAATGTTCTGCAGTTCATCTTACTTTAGGAATTTTAATGTAACTTGCATTGAGAAGGTACTTAAAGCATTTTCATAGTGTAGAATCACTGTGTATGATTTAGAAACTATCAGACATGAGAAATTTTTTAAATACAGATTAAACATTGCAAACAAAAAAAAATCAAGCTTTGAAAATTGAATTTGGAAGTTTTATCAAAAGATTGAAAACGAGTTTTTTTCTGTTGATGCACTATAATGCTGTTTAGTCAAAAGTCACAGGAACTTTTGACGATGAAAAAGCCTTCTCTAACTTTAGTAAAGGAGAAATAAAAATTGTTATGTAGTTTCTAGAGACCTACCCAGTGGGCCAAGGAACCATTCCTTCCCTGTTAGTACTTCCCTTGTTATTATACATCCTTCATCCTGTCATACTACTGCTGCGGTAAGTGTGTTCAGAACTGAACAGATTGCACTCTACATAGTGTACGATGAACTTAGAGGAAGAGAAAATAGCGGGACTACACATTACTCTCTCTTGCAACTCTGCTGAGGAGCTTAAAATATTTGGTAATTTTTTTACTGATCTCTCTAGAAATTTTGATTGCACAAAAATCTCAACATTAATATTTTAGCATATTTGTAATTCTTATGACCAATTCAGAAACACTGAAAATATACACATAATAGACTTACTCTTTTCTCAGAAAATTGAAAGAACTTTCTATTTAAAGTCTTTAAATAGTTTGAAATAGTTTTTAATTTTCTTTCCTATTATTTAACAGACTGATTCAGGATTTTTGAAGCTGCAAACAGCAAGTTTCCCTGGGTAAAATGTGGTAAGCAGCTTCCCATTTTCGCTGATAGCCCTGTCTATATAATTTCTGGAAGGACAGGGAATGTATATCCAACTTAAAACTTCTCATGTGCTCGAACTTAAAAAGTTTCATATCTTGCCACAGGGCAGGAAATGAGGTTTATTAATCGTTGTTTTAAGGAGTATTATAAGGGTAGGAGAGGATGAAAAGCGAAAGGCCACTAGAGTTTTTCTCTTATGTCAGCCTTTTTTTGCTTATAAAGATCAAGGAGAAAGAAGTGTTATTGCTGTGCTACCAAAATACAGCTAATCTGATGGACAAAGCACCAAGTAGAAAGTGGGAAATCTAGTTTGACTTTAAGGTTTGCCTTCTGATGCGGTGTAACTTTGTACAAGTCACTTCCTTTGGCTAGGCTCTCCACTTTGGTTTGTAAAATCATGACAATGAAGCTTTCCTTGCTTTGAAGACAAAAAAAGTCATTATTATTTTTACTAGTAAACACTATCGTTGTTGTTAGAAAGAGGTACACCTCTGCAAAGCTCAGCTACTGTTTTCCTGTGTACATTTATAGCTACATTTTTTTTCCTCACAACGTCTTATTAGCACATATATTTTAATACCAAGTAATTAATTTATCCCCCTTTAAGAAATTTAGAAATGCACAATTAATTCTTATGTGGCATTTATGTGGAAATAGACCCAGCCATATCATTTTTCAATCCAGTTTATGTTTGTCCTGGAATTTCTGTAAGAACATCTGCTTCGGTACTTATATCACCAAACATCTGTATAAGAACAATAAAATGGAGTCGCCTTACTGAGGTAATGTCTATGAGGTAGCATGTTGGTCCAGTAATGATGACAGGTTCACTCCAGCTGATATTAATACTGTGAGGAGATGTAGCTAAAACAGTCACATTTTCTGGAGGACCATCTGGAGCTGTAAAAAAAATACGTATGCGAGTCATGGCCAAAGAAGTTCACAACAACCAACCCAGTAATTTTAGTGGCCAGTAGAGATTATTTTTCAGTTTGAAAATAAAACTTTTTCACACGTTTACCATCATATGGTGCTTAAATAATTATTTTTTTCTTTCTCACATATAAAACATAGTGTGATTTAGAAACACATCTTTCATTGCAATTACTACAGCTTTTCTAGAGTATGAACTGCCTACAACTTCATCTTAAATTGAACTTATAGGGTCTTTTATTTATGTTATTTATATGAATTTTATATACAACAATTTAGACAAATAGACAAGCATAATATATTTGTTTATGTCACACAAATCCTTCAAAGAAGAAGAAATTGTGAAAACACAAGGTCTTCTGCATGCCAGAAAAAAACAATTTCAAGTCATGTTGGAAAGTGCTAGTACAAATAACTTTATACAGAAAAAAATCTATTTTCTAGGTTTCATTTCAACTTATTCCTAATGCATTGAGAAACTCTGGAAAACACACACAAAAAAGTGACAGGGATTGTAAGTGGGCAAGAATGTTCACATGAAGAAACAGGATTTTCCTAAAATTTCCTTTTATCAAGGTGATAGGTGAATTACCCTAGTTATTTCTTATTTATGAATAAGAAGATAATGAAATCATAATAACAACAGCAGTTCTCAGTAAGTGGTATTTTTTTTTCATAACGACTGGGGTAAATTTCAGGAAAATAAAATTTGTAATGGTGTCAACAGATTTGTAGATAATGCCAGAACTTGGCTCCATGGTGCCTTTTTTTTAATCTGCCTCTAAAAATACAACTATGAGTAACATATATCAGTGAACAGTCTATTATTAAAAAAAAGATAAAAATGATCATGTCTATCCTAATCAGAAGATGCAATCTCTTTTCTCAAACATGATTAATGCACGAACATGTATTTTTTCACCATGAACCATTAGGTAAGAGGTCTTCATGAGGAAAATTGGAGTGTATACAATGCTACTTAGATTTTTAGGTAGGAAACAGTCAGGAAAAGGAAAAATAGCATGGAAGGAGGTATGTAACTATTGAAATTATGTGTCAAAGATTAATGAGGAGAAATCATAAAATTTTGCGCTGTGAAAGTGAAAATTTTCCACTATGGCTGCAGAATAAAAGAGGAAGATTTGGGAGTTGATAAGGTGCTATGAAGAGTTTAGGGTGTTGGATACAGGAGGTAGATTGCTGTGCTGGGATTAGCAGGAATACGCTAGACTTTGTAGGCAGGATCAGATTCAGCCATTGGAATCAGTCCCCAAAAATACTGAATACCATGGAACAACTGAATGAAGAGTGTAACTGAATGAACTATGAAAACACATGAAGGGTGATGAAAGAGGAGACTGCTCAGAGAAGGCTGGCTGTCGAGTGGGGTGCTAGAACAGACACAAGAAAATACAAGGGCAAATATGTTCCCTAAAAACTAGAATTAGTGCAAATTAAGCTTATTTTGCAGACAGTATGTGTCACACTTGTTGCTCAAAGAGTGTCTTTTACGGTGAACAATGCCTTCAGTAACTATGGCAGTGGTACTACCTTTATTGCCAGCTGAAATTTCAGAAAAACAGTCTAAAATGGTATATATAGCTTCTCCAGCCCTGGTTTCCAAAGCAACCAAGTTTCCAAAGACAATTTTCCATTACTTTTTTACAAAAATTAGTGAAGTATTTAATCTCTCAGTATTTTTTTCAGAAGCCAATTTAGGCTTGCGCATTAGACAATCTTTTTACACCAACCAACATTGTAATACAAAATCGACAACTTACCCAACCTGAAGTTATTTTTATGGAGAAGTTCCACATGCAGTTTATATCTGATACATTTTTAGATCTTTGCAAGAAAATACTAGTTGTGTATGCTGTATGTAAAATACTTACCTAAAATATATCTAAATATTAATTCCTCATTTATTTTCATCATGAAAAGTATAATATCAGGCATATACTGAATGATACTGAAATTTAGGAATATTTTCTGAAACAACCTGGATAATTAGAAAGAAAACTAGAAATATTTCTAAGATGTCTCATGCCTTGCAAAACACATCTTTTTAAAAACTGTGCTTGCTTCAGTGGGTAACTGCCACATTCTGATTTAGGTTTGTTTGTGAAATGAATCTAGTCAATAGGAGGCCATGATATCACTATACCCTTTCTCTTATAAATCACAGCAATTTACTCAGTAGAAATGACCTAGTCTTATTCTCTCATTCCCCCATAATCCAATCGCTTCCTCTCATAAGCACTTTTCTCCTGGTTTTCACAATAATGCATTTTCTGTAACTAATAACCATCATTTCCTGATTATCATGCTTCTATCCTTGCACAGGAATGTGGGTCTTATGGAGGTCAGGGTCATCTTTCCCATCCATCTGTGTCCTGATGCTAAGGCAGCAGTTAAGTGTGTTAGCTCGAAGATAAGTCTGGATAGCCCATCATTTAGCATAATCCTCAAAAATAAGACTGAATACTCCAGTCTTCTAACAGAAATTCATCCTTGCCAGTTTGGTTAAGATCAGCCTTTCTTTCTTTTCCTCAACAAAAATTAAGCGTGAAGTTCAGTTATTTTGTTTTATAATCACCTAGGTTACTTTTACCTATATTAAACATTTATATCTTATATTACGCCATATTTACTTTCCAATATTTAGTTCTGACAGAACAAAAGTAACAAAGAAAAACAAACACCTCTCTCAGGCAAAACCTGCCAGAAGAAAGGGCACACAAAAACAAATGCAACGTTATTGCTCTCCAGCATACAGAAACATTTATTTAAGCATAGCAAGCAACTGGGCATCAGCAGGGACTGGAAAAGAGAAGCATAGCCCTCTGTCCCATGCATCTACGTCCTAGCTTTCATGGGACATTCGAACATCTGGGAGTTTCCTTTGCGTCTCAGTATATCCTGGCATTGGGAGACTTGGCAGTTTACCAAAAAGCATTGCATTGTGCAACTGTACGAGATCCAGAATGAGGTCGGTGATCTTGCCATTCATTTTCCATCTAACATTGACCCTCTGAAGAGATTTTTCTCTTAGAAAGCATGAGTTTGGCCATCTTATTCTCCTTAAAAATGTAAAAGCGAAACTTGGGGTAAGCGCAGGGGTGAGGGAACAGTTTCCCCAGCTATGGAAAACATTTCTTGCCCTTTCCCATACCATGACATAGCTCTCTGATCTTCTGTATGGGTAACTATATAAATCTAGCTTATGTTGAAAATATTTCATCTTGCAGAGTAGATTTGGCTCTTGGGTAATCCATCAGCTAAGCAATAACAGTGCCGTCAAACTACTTTATGAGACAGTAGGACAATTCCTGTGAGAACAATATGCAAGACAGAAGGCTGAATAGTTTATCTGTGTGATGTGAGAACTGGGCTGTATTGAACAACCTATAACATTTTCCACAGAGTATCACTATAACCACTTTCAGTACAGAACACAGCCATTATTTTTTTGTTTGAAATTTGCAAATGAGTTAAAGAATCTTGACAAGAATTCCTGCAGCCTTAAATTTACCTTCAGAATGAACAACTGAAATAAATAGCTAAGATCCTCACCTTAGTAACTAGATGTTCAGAACTGTTAGACATTTCGGCTTTAACACAACAGTCAAGTACTCAGCACTTGTAAATTTAAAGAGTATTTAGGGTTTCTGTTATGAAATTTTTGCTGTTGTTGAAGTTTCATCTCTTTATATTCTGGGAACTGAGTTTTCAGCAAACGTAGTCACTTCCTGAATATAAGAACATAGTGTTCTCTTTAGGGTTGAGAGAAACCAAATTTTCTGAGAACCCAATGATTTCTGAAGAAAAACGATTTTACTATTATTTCACAACCAAGGTAACTTTCCCTTCGGCAGACGTGATATCTTACAGAGTCATTTCTTGAAAATCCGAAACAGTGGCTAACTTTTGCCCTCAAATCTGCAGACACAACTCCCATTGATTTTATGGGCTAAGTACGCAGGGTATTTTACATAGCAGCTAAGCACCCTTAAGCCCTAACAGACCATGTATATTGGCTGTGTACCAGCAGGCTAATCCAGAGGATGCTTGGCCCAGTCCACGAGGGAAAGGAGAGGGGGATCGACACCTGTTCTCTGGATGCACTCCGCAAGGCTGCCCAGAGTGTTGGATCTGTTTTGTGCATCCTGAATTTCTCTTCCCTGCTGCAGGCAGCACCCTTCGCAAAATTCTAAAATTTTTTAGAAATATTTCACAATATTTCTAAAGACTAGTCTTTGCAGAGTATGAGGTCAGGTAGCTAGAGACCTGCCCTTCCTAAAGATCAACAGCTGCCCAGGGAGGCTCCCAGCGCTGCTGAAGCACGCCGGAGCTGCCAGCTGGCTACCCAGCTGTGACATGTCGCCTTCCTCTCTTTTTCCTCATCAGCTGATTGCCATTACCCCCGGAAAAAGACCAGCACCCAGCCATGATATCTGGAATAGTGCCGATGCTTCCTTGACTCCACGGCGGTGTGTTTTACAGCTCATCTCTTGATGTATCGCTGATCCAGCTCACAGGAAATTTGTTGCTGCCCGCTTCCCTCACCAGAGACACAGGCCAGCAGCCCGACACGCTTGGGCTGGGAGAAATGGTGACACTTTTTTAACTTTTACCCCACCACCGTTTGTTAAACTAGCTGATAGAGCACACAGAGGACCTACCGCTGAGAATGACGCTGTAGACCTACTGCTGAGAACAAAACTGTATTGGCATGGAAATCACAGAATCACTAAGGTTGGAAAGGACCTCTGAGATCATCAAGTTCAACGTTTGTGCAGTCTGATGAGATTTTTATACTTTTAACTACCATCTCCTCAGTGGGACAGATAGGAAACTAGTTCTTTCTTAAACCAAATTAGCACTGTCCAGAGAGGAAATCATAAAGAGGATCCTAACTTCAGGTGATTATGTGTTTTCATTATCTACCTCTCTTTCTAGTTTAAATACCTAAATTTCATAACTCAACAACAACTTTTCGAAGATAAATATTTGCATATGTCAGCAGCTGAGATCTAGCTATCTAATCTCCCTAGAGCTGCTGGCTTAAGAGTTGCCCGACTTCTGTTAGCTATGTTCTGCTCCATCTGGGTTATCTGGGTTTTTTGATTTTTTTTTTCACTTTAATTTAAAATATTGCATTAATTTACAAGCATAGCATCCCCATAAGAACCACTGGACAAAGAAAGTAAGTGCACATGAGAATGACTCTGCAACTGATTCCAACTTCTCAGTCCAAAGGACTGCTTCTGCACTTTCTGTGAAAAATGGGCCGTTGAGATGTTCACTATCACAGTGTCCAAATCTCTTTGCTCTTGGGGCTTAGAATTTCTCTATTGCAATTTCTCGTCTGCAAATGAAGATGACAATATTTCCTTACCTAGTAGAAAACCTGTGAGCTGTTTAAGGTTAGATGGATGTATTACTGTATAGAGAGTGCACAGATACTATGATGAGCGTTACATAAAAGCCTCCTGAATTTACATCACATGACTGTAAAAACATGAGTGGAACAAACTAAGTATGTGGCCCGTTAAATAGTCCTTGGTTCGCATCTCTAAGTCCTTGGTATATCTATTATGATTACTTTGGAAGGGCAAAAGAGCACAGTGGCTGTGGCTTTGGCCACTCATTATGATTCTCAGTTGATCTACACAGGCCAGAGGCTTGATCTCATATGTGCTCTGACCTAGGCCGGCTGCAGAATGGGAGGGAGGGTCATATGTCCCCCTGACAACTGGCTAAATAATTTATGTTTCACGTCCCCTTATCTTAAATGCCTAGTGATGACTTATCTGTGACAATTAACTCTTCTCTTACTTGAAAACCAAAACCCTCAGCTGAGGCATGACAATCCTAATGTGTTTCACAACAGTCCTGTAGATGCTACATGGCTAATATGATTTGTAACCCCTTTTGGTGGATATGGTGTTGGAAAGAAATCTTAATTCCTCTGAAACTGTTGCTTAAATTCTATTGCCAGGAATGTACAGCAGAATTTCAGGAAAGTGTTACAATGTTAGAGAACAGACTTGTAGTCAAAGAATTAAAAAAAAGACTATTTTTCATTGACACACCCCTCATGTGAAGATGTATTGAAAATGGTCTATCAACCCAAAAAAGCCAAAATTCAGATTGACCAATTCTAGACGTGGAGCAGGGCCAAGGAAGGAAATTGCTGTTCAGTAAGCAGTAAATATAGTAAAGCATTAAAAAGGCATTAAAATTTGAAGCAGTGTCAAGTATGCATACGCACTACCTGATTTATATAATAGTATTTCATATGTGAAGAGTAAATCCTCATTAACTGAAATATTATTGGTCTATGAAGAAACAACTGCTACCAAGTGTTCTTATTTAGGTGAATATCACATTGTTATAGCAATATGACACATGGCAAATATCCTTACTTACAGCCAGGAAGTGTTTGCGTAGAAATCCAAGGTGAAGAACTGCCATAACCAACATTTGTACTGGCAGCAACTGCAAATCTGTACCATCTGTATTTTTTAAGTCCATGCACTGTCTCTTCTATCCAGTCATCCACCACATTTTCGTATAAATATTGATGCATCTCATATTCAATACATTCCTTAGTTTCCCAGTCACTGCAGTGGATGGACTGTAGCTGTGTGGTAATCTTGTAGTTTTGGAAGTAGCCAAGGATTGATTTCGGCGATCTCCAATTCAAAGTCACACTTGTTGACTGCACATTGGAAAAAACAATATCCCTGGGAGCACTGGGAACTATAAATGAAAACACTTGTTATGATACCTTCATTTTAATGAAAAGTGATTGCAACTATAACCCTTTTATCTAGTGTTTAAAAAATATTTTAATAAGCATGTCTAAAGACCAAGATTCAATTTCACATGATTACTAAGGAGTAATTCCATTGGTGTAAATCACACCATGCATATATAGGTGGCATACATTTACTATAGCTTTTGAAATAAAGAAAAATACTTTTAGGTGTGGCATGCAGGGACAGCTTTGAGAGGTGTGACATTGCTGTTGCTACATTTGGGGCTACGTCTCAACTGTAGGAGGGAATATTGAGCAAAGCTATTTTTGGCCCACCCATAGCATCTTTCACTGCTGTTGCTAACTGGAATTCCTCACCTCTCACTTAGAAATATTCATTTGCCTCTCTCTTGGTAACAAACGAAATTCTCAGGCAACACTTCAAGGTTTCATAAGTGTCCTGTTTCACCTTCTGAATGGAAAGTATCAGCATGTTTGCATGTTTGTCTATCTTTATAAAAGTGCTTTACAAGTTGTTCAGTCAGCAACAAGTTAAAAGAAAGCAACAGGAAGAGCTAAATAATATGGCAGTGCAAAGCAAGAAAAGAAACTTTCCATAAACTTGGTTTCTATGTATTTATATACATACATATACATGGGTATACACAGGTTATATTCATGTGCATGGAGACAGAAGTAGTGCATGGATGGACATACATACACGCACGCATACACATTTAACCATAACTATATTAAGCCAAGAGCGTACCCTTAGCTCTAGCAGGCTGGACGCAACATATGGTTTTGTGCTATATCACATAGTCATACAGTAAGCTAATATTATCTCTAAGACTTTGTAAGATAATACTAATACTCTCTGTGGCAAAAACTGTGCAGAGAAATCAGAGGAAAAATAATTTTGTGCGCTTAGCTTTAAAGAGTACTTTAGAGTCTTTGGGGGAAGAAGTATCGCTGGTAAAAGAAAAATACGACACATCCTCAAACTGAAATTGAAGAAGCCCCAAGGCTTACATAAAGAATAAAAGGATCCCAGACCAATGTTACTGGGGAAGAAAGAGAAAAAAATCCATTTTTTTTCTAGTCTTCTGGGAATATCTGATCTCTGCTTTCAGCTGCAACAATTTGTTTATCAAAAATCATCATAATATAGCAAGCTGAAGCCTCTCCACTAAATATGCATTTAACAAGGAATGTAAATTCTGAGTCAAACCAAGCTGTGATGATAAAAGGTTGAGAAATTCAGATCTCTTCCAATGAGCCCAACGCAAGTGGAGCCTGCAGGAGAGGGGCCAGGCACAGGAACTGTGGGTGAAGCTTCTCCTTCCCTTCTGCTCAGGTCTCAGGCACACGAACACAACATTGCAGCATGCAATAGCCCCATCTACTCCCACCCTGCCACACACTAATCAGATGCAAAGAGCAAACTATCAAAGAAAAAAGTCTTTGCTAGAGCCAACTTTCATCACCATACTCCAATTAAAGTTGTTTTGCTCTGCTGCTATTAGCATGAAGAGAAGAAAATTACAGGAAGCAGCAAAAAAAGGCAAAGGAGGCAGCAACCTTCTTGCTTGATCACAGTTTTGGAGATTAAATACTCAATCTGTCCACTTTCAAAAAAACAAACACTGCAATATTTTCATAATAGCTCTATAAACTGTATTTGCTACTTGTGCAAATTACCAGAAACAGCTTAGTTTGACCATCAGCTAATGGAAAATAAAGGCAGGGAAAAGTTCAAAGTTTACGACAAAGAATCTGCATTTTTCCTTAAAAATCCTCTGTTGTATTATAAGCTATTAATATCTGTGAAGATACTGCAAAGAATATGAATCGTAGACACTCAATTATGGTGACAAGATGTGGAGTAGAATGGATAAACTATTTGAGTGATATAAAAGTTACCACCCAGACTCACTCTGAACTTTAAAGTATTTTTAAGACCCAATATTGTATATTCCAGGAATTAAAAACTTAAGAGCCAGCAATTCCAAAGACCTCAGATCAAAATTTAAAGAACTTGAGAAAATCCAGTTCACCTCCTTCTCACTCAGAGGGGATTACTCTTTACTTGATGAGGAATATGACCTCACCTTCCCAGGCACACGACTCTGGGAACTCTTGCTGCGACAGGAACAGCCAGCATTGGCAGATTTGGAATATAGTGTGAAAGTATGCAACATGGCGATGGAAACAACCGGCTCCAGTGCCTCAGTCTGCCATTACTAACTTCCATGTGCTGAAAGCTGATTATCGGACTATATAATCCAGGTTAAATGAAAGACTGGATCAAATACTGAAACAGGGACTTGGAATAAAGTAGATAGTAACAGGTTGCTTGTTAGGTGCCAGGAAGAAGGGAGAAATATGTACCTTTGCTTGCTTAAATGTGCAGCTTGTAGAGCCACGGCTGGTACAACCGTAGTTTTTGCACCTAAACCAAGGCAGGTAAAAGAGGCTAGTCAGAGGCAGAAAGAGCAGTGCCCATGTTCTAGCCAGCACAGTGGGCTTTCCTTCTCAAGGAGACTACCCTGTTCCCCCCATTTCAAGATGGATGATGCCATCAAAAAGAATTCATACCTAGCAATGTTGCAGTGAAGATGGAAAAGATGCTTGGCTGTTTCACAGAACTAGAAATTACATCAGAAAAAGTAACAGTGGCTCTGATTTTTGGGCTCTCACACAGACCAACAAAAACCTAATAAAGCCCTCCATGAACTCTCCTTGTATTTGGTGGAAAGAGACAAACTCCCAGAGAGTGGAAGAAAGAATGGAGGGCAGAAAAATGATGTTTCTCTTTCCTTCTGTTCTTTTTCCCACTGGCTATAGAGGGAGCCCCTATGCATTACCCGCACATGGCTGAAGACAGAATCTGTAGTTATCCCAATGAGTAACACTACATGAAAACCACCACTTTGAAAGACAAGCTTGCAGGTATCGTAATAACAGACAGATTAGTCAAGAACTTCTTCTTTCATACAAAAGCTTTTATTCCTATTTTATGTCGTCATTTTTCCAGTTCACTGAGAGCGATATAAACAAATACTTCTAACTCATGAAAGAAAGAGTCAGTTGGCAGAAAACATGAAAATTTTCTCCGCCAGTGCCCAGACAGAGCCTCAAACATGAGTCAGTTTAAAACCTAGCCCATTTTATCTCATTGCTTGCATAGACGAAACAAATATAAATGTAATCTCTGACTAGAACAAATAAAAAGATATGATTTGAATCAAGAGCAAATCAAAGAAGTTTGCTCCGAGGGCCACGGTGAGGAGCAGTGACACCCAGTGGCACAGTATCTCTTGCATTTGATGATCGTGTTCAATGAGACAATTTCAAGACAACTATGATATTGGGTTACAGATACAAAGAGGATTACAATTACTCTAGCATGGAGAATCAGATTTCCATTCCTCAAGAATGACTAAAATTCCCCCAACTTTTTCTGTCCACAGATGGTACTGATTTGAACAAACCATTCCATGCTTCCTAGAGTAATCACGCAGCTTGTTTGAATTTTCTAAACATGACTCAACTATGATGAAGTGATCACTGTTCACACTGAAAACAATTAAAGCCAAAAATTGTATCTTTGTCAATTATTCTTTCTTATTAAATTGGAATCATAAGAAAGACTGACAAAGAGTGTCTGCTCTTATACACGGTTGCTTTGATATGTTCCTAACAGGAACTTTATTATCCTTCCTGGTTTCCAGAAAGGTGCACTTGAAAAGAAAAGGCATGAAAAAGACTGTGTTTGTGGTGGTGTAGGACACTAATTGTCTAGGACTGTGCTCTGATCAGCTAGCTGGCATTCTTGTGCTAATCTTATATTTAAATTTACCAGGAATCATGGGTAGGCCCCCTTAAGTCTCATCATCACCTATCTGACAGTCTTTCCCTATTGAATTATATTGCATTTGCTGTAATTCAGCTAGATCTGGGAGTGGGGAGTTTCTCAAAGTGTGAAATTTTTGGTGCAATGTACTCTATCGTTTTCCATATAATAGCTTTTAATTCAGTTTCTGAAAGCCAGCCAGGGAGCTGGCGAGAAGCTGGCCATGAAGTGCTGGTGAATTCAGTTTCTGGACTGGAGGAGGAATGAGGTATTTTCAGGTTCATCCACCATTGTTCACATGATGGCCAAATTCCAATGAAAAGTGCCTGAAGCCAGATCCACATGGGATTTTAAGCTCCTAAAACCTATTTACGTGCCTGAACTCCCACTGAAGTTGACAGGAAGCTAAGCACCTAAATAGAAGTTACTTTCACAGATCTTGGCCCTGGTTCCCTGCGCTTGTCTGGCTGCAATGCTAATCAGCCTTTTCAAAGCTCGTGGACTGCTTTGAGATTAAGTTTTTATTTGAGAACCTAAATGAAAGGAAATTCCTGGTAGAAAAAGCCCCAGAACTGTGCAAAGACTCAGGTCAAGTTGAACTGTGCCGGTGCAACTGGTTCAAATCAACAGAAATACGTGGTAGAAAAATCTTACTCACAATGCAAAGATAACCTAAGGGCAGCAAAGGACACACACACACATACAAAAAAAATTTACTGAGAAAAGTTATGGCTTTCTGTAAAGACTTCTGTGGAAAGCAATGACTACAGCTGCGCGGGCCGGGAACAGAAGACGGTAATATGATATGGCATAGTTCCTAACGAAGTTAATAAAAAAAAAGTCTGCCTACAGAACAGCTGCTTGTAGCTGGAGTTTGGATTAAAAGAACAGCGGCAGCCTAGAAGTCAGTTGGGTGGTATTAAGAGCATCAATAGGAGGAAGATGAAGAACAAAGTAGAACAGATAGCAGTGGGCACACAACAAAAGTCTTCAGAAAATGGAGGTATCTGAAAAGAAAACGAATATTCTGTATTGATTATTAATTTCTGAAAGTTTAGTTACACAAACGAGTTCTCTGGGTTAAGCTGATATCCCTGATCATACCAGATAGTACTCTGGTATAGACTGCTAATTTCAGGGGGACTCATCATGATATAAAGTCCTGCTCACTATGAACAAGGACATCACAAATAGGTCCCAAATGATTTTACTAACATAAAAATACAAAAAACTGTAGACTATTTTTCCCATGACTTGGGACTGATATTATCAGACATGCTTTAAAGGAAATTGCATAGTTGAGAACACATCTTAAAAAAGCCTCCTTGGATTGTCTCTGTAGTCCTTTGCACACCAGAAAATTCAGTCTCTAACTATGGGATCTAGGCAGTGAAAAATCAAATCCTACAAATCTAAGGAGAAATGCACACCTTGAAGCTAAGCTTAGAAAAGTAGTGAAAAGCTATTAGCATTCCAGTCTGAAATTAAATAAGAATACTCAGCTTTCTGACAAGTGGGACCACTGTCTACTTTTCAGAAAACTTTTTCTTACTGTAAATGGTGTCAATGTCAACTTTGTATATGTCACCAGCATTTCTTTTAGATCAATTAGAATTGACCTAGCCATTAAAAAAATATTTCTTTCATCCTACACTATATGATTCTTCTATTTTTATCTACCTGTTTATAAAAATAACATCAATGCAATGTCATTGGCAGCAACAAAATGATCGTTGCATTTGTCTAGCGAAGATTTGCCGTAAACATCAAAGCTATTAACTGACATCTGGACATACCGACTAATCAGAAAATAAATAAAAAATTAACGCTACATTAAGAAAACAGAAATCTGGTAAAAAAAAAATCAGTTTCAGTCATCTCGGAAAGAAGTATTTCAAAGACTCAGCCATTATTCACTCTGCAATTTTTGCATGTTTTTACTTTAATACAGTTCGGAAACATGAACTTGCAGCATTGAGTGAACATGTGAAATACACTGCTCTTATCAATAGCAGTGACAGGGGACATGAAAGCCCTTCCATTTCCAATGCTGTGGCTCTGCAGTAGGTTGATTCCTCTGGATAACCAGGCCAACACACTGCACTGCACATCATGCTTGGGGGCCCAAGGACCACTTTAGGGTACAGACTTAAATATTTCTTCCAGTGCATTTCAGTCATCTGTAGTTCTCTTCACAAGTCAATGAGGAAATTCATGGAACTCCAACTCAGAGTCGCCATGAGCTATCATGTCCTACGAAAAGGATTTATGGTGAAGAAAACAACGTATTTCATTGGATATGAAGAAGGCTTTAAGCCCATGCTATGTTTTGTGCTCTTCACAGGCCTGGATGAAAACAAGGCCCACATTTTCCAACAGGCACCTCCATCCTGGAGGTACAAACCCAGAATCTTTAAATGTTCCCCTGTGCAGAGAGTAAAGACATTTTGTGCACAAGTAACAACAGATGGTATTACTTTGCTACCTCCACACCAAAAGAGCTAAGAAACTTTCCCATTACCAATCCTTTAAGGCACTACTCTCCATTATGTACAATGGATACTTCTATGCAGAGCAACAAGTCAGTGTTGGCCAGCAAAATTAAGCACAGATTAAACTAAAAAATGTTTCCTGGACAAATTCCTAGCTGTCTTTCTTTCAAAATGTAAGTTATCAATGAATCTCTGTTCAGTAGAAAACAAGTGGTAAGGACTGTCACTGCAGTACAATGGGGCCTCAACCTGTTCCAGGACTCTGTTCAGTAATAATATTAAGAAGGACTAGCAGTAAGGGGGGAAAAAAAATTACTCTGCAGGTCTTAATGCTATAATCAATGTGATTAATATTTTCAGAGAAGAATAAAAAGTCTATGAAGAAAAATCTAACTTAAAAAAATCAAAAGCAGCCATAGTTTTCTTTTGATTATTCATTCTTTGAACCCCTCAAGTGGCTTTTTAATTATTTTATTTTTATTCTTAACTGAATGACTATTACACTTATCCCAGAGTTGTGAGTTAACTGAATCTTTACAACTTTAGTGTGCTTTTTGGAAAAGTTTCCTACCTTTTTATGGCTCTCTTTCGCTTCTAAAAGCTCACTCAACCTCAATGAAATTTCAGTTTAATACATACATTTTCTTGAAAATAATCCAAGGACAGCTATTCAGTCATAAAATCCTAACTCATTTATGCATGTGTACTTGCTATATTATCTTTCATACCCTGTATAATACATTTAAACACATAGTAATATTACCACTACAAACTTGGTAATTTTTATAACTTACTGCAGCCCAACAGAAGCGGTTTACTGTGACAATGGCGCTAGATTAGACACAAAACACTAATAATCTCCTCATAAGTTTAATCTCCATGATTCATCTTTAATTGTACCCAGCTATGAACACATAGAACTCAAAAAAAAAAAAAAGAAAAGAAAAAGGCAAATAATCTTGCTAAGAACGTAAAGGTCAAACACTATGCAGTGAGACACTGAGCCAAATTCGATTTCACTTTATGTCAGAAATAAATGCATTGTCAGTGACTCAGTGCTGGCTACATATTCTGTGACTAATCTTAGCCCATCATAAATAAGAAGCTGACAACAGCTATAAAACTGTTTCCATTCCCAACCATGACTCTCCAATTCCTAGTACCCAGTCACCACAAAACAATTCATGCAAACGCACAGTTAAGGAAATGTTCTAATAATTAGTTTGTTGTAGATATGACTAAGCAATAGCATGCAAGCCAATGCTAAAACAGCAAGAAAGGGTCTCTCTAGTGTATATGTGAAAAAATACATGTATTTTAGAATAAATCTTTAGGCAAACTCCCATTGAAAAGACACATAAGCCACATGTTGTTACAAAATAAAGTCTGTTTTTTTTGTCTCCTGCTAGTACAACTCTGTGTAACATAGACCACAACTAGCAGTCTCTCTCTCAAGCCCACGCTTGATACCACACCCACAGCTTCTCCAGGCTTTCCTCAAGTACTAAGAGCCAACCCAAAATTTCTCAGAAATCCCAACAATTAACTTTCCCAGGTGCCAGTGTTCTTTAACCCTACTTGAAGCCTTTCTTCTCCCCTCCAAGAAGAGAGGTACCTAGGAAGCCTCCTGGTCTCCTCTGTACCGGGCGGGGGGTGGGGAGGGGGGTAACATGCCTCCTATAAGACTACCTTCAGAATCTTCGGGTTTTGGATGAGTCCAGTTTTAATTATGCACTGGCCCACCTGTCTGCACACCCATCCCCAGTTTCAGTTGTACTCAAGCTCTGATTCACGGCTGGCTGTTCAGGAGTGGAGAGTTATGACTGCACTTGAGAAGTGTACTTAGGTGCACACTTGCATGCATTCACGTTCAGCATCTAAGCTCACCACAGTATTTTCAAACAATGCTGTGAGATACGAGTACCCTCATCTCTCATAGTTAAACAGTGCTTCCTTCAGAAGTGGATTTTGAACACTGCTAATGGCCAGAAGTTTGTGAGGGCAGATGACCCAGACAGAAGTCTTAAATCACCAAAGAGCTGGACCAGAGGGGACCACCAGGGATTAGAAAATGGCAGAATTTGTAGGGGGGCTGTTGTTGATCAGGAAGCCAATTCAGAGAGGACATTTTCACAAGAAACAGGTATGAATGTGCCACGTCATTGTTCAAATAGGGAATGTGGCCAGGCTTCAGTGGGATGGACCGTATTATGAGGAGGGGCCATTGTCAAAGAACAAACCCAGCTATTTTCACAATGTTGCCGACATCACACCTGCAAGGGGCTGCTCTGCTTATCCTCATTTGGAGCTCGGCCATTTGATTGGGAATTAAGCAGTAGTAGTTTAGCTGATGATACAGACGTGGTCTAGATTCATTCAGACATACACAAGTCTAATTTTAAGAAGTGTGGGAATCAAAGCTCAGAGTGAGGCACTAAGGCTTTCTGCATAGGAGAGATCCAAAGGCTGAACCTAAAGAGGTGCATGCTGCTCAGGAGGCTACCAGCAGGAAGTCTAGAGGTGTCCCCCTCCACTTGTCATCCAGAACCTAAAACCCATCACTGACGTAGACTCTTCTATCTATTATTTGTCAGAACTGAGCAGAACTCACTCTTTCAGTTGAAATATATGTGTGAATGAAGGCTGCCACTTATCTTTTAATTTATTCAATAACGTAGTAATAAAAGTATTATGAAAACTAGGTTTGGTTCCTAAACTTCAGGGGATACAGTCATGCCCTCCCCATCCCACCCCCAAGTTTCCTAATGATCCAGATGTTCTGAATGAAAAGACCTTCTCAACTCCACTGCACGAATTGATGTCACTGAAGAGGAAAGAGCAACAGGAACTAAATACAGTAATTGCTCCTGTAGTTCAGTGGGAAGGTGAAGTCTTACTCTGGATCCTACTTGGTGAACATTATTTTTAATTGTTGTACTGAAATATCACTGAGAAGAAAAAAAAATGAAGAGAAACAGTCCCAAGAGTAGAAATCATCCCTAACTGGGGAACAAAACTGAAACAGGCATTTACTTCCTCGGCTGGGCATTGGGCTCCTTTCCATTTCCAGTTTAGAAGCTAGGTACATCCTTTTTTACACAGAAGCAACACTGTATTTTGCACAGAATTTAATCTCTAAGTGCATAAGGAAGTTTCAGGTGCCAGATAAAAGCACAGCCAGGATCAGGTGAAGTGTGAAGTGTGCATGGAGAGAGAAAGAAAGATAGATTTGGGGTGACAATTATTTACTCCAATGTACCAAAAAAACCTTCTTTGGATTTAGCTCAGAATTTTCTTTGTCATTAAAAAATCCTATTCATTGAAAGTTATGATGAAAGTCTACAGGAAGAAGTTAAGTGCTTCTTAATTGCATAAATTCTCAACAGCTTTATTGTTCTCAACACAGAAAAAGGTATTCTCTCTGTGCTTTTTTTAAATAGCAAGTAGTTCCATTCTCATTACCAAGTGTATTCTAGAACAGGAGAAAGAGGAAGTCCCATTTCTCCTTGTCCACAACTAGCACGAATTTTAAACATTAAACAACAGAAAGATTTAGCTGCCTGAATTGAAGCAGGTATTTCAGGCCTACTTGTTTCTTAGTCATCATTTAAATTAAACAAAAGAATTAACTTGAATATTTTGTTACCTTTTTCTGGAAGTGTACTGGCATTGCATATCTGTTCTTCACCATCACCAGCAGACGTTGCAGCTTTTATTTTAAATTGATAAGAAATATTGGAAAGCAGATTTCTAAAAGTATGCAATGTATCATAAGATGAAAAATTCGTAGAATTTCCTTCGACTGTTATAATGTAATGAGTAATTACACCGTTGGATGAAGCAGGAGGGTCCCACTGCACTAGGATCGAATGCCAACTTGTTGCAATACAATGAACACTCTGGACAGCATCTGGTACTTAAAAGATACACATGCACTGAAGATTAACATTCACACACAATTAAAATGGTCACCACAAAACACTATAGTCAGAGAAGTAGACACAGCCTTCATACGGTCAAACATTCCAGTAGCAGAAAAATTGATACTGTAAAAAAAAAACCAACCAAAACATTGAGAGAACAAAAATGTGTCTTTGCCTTCATTAGACAGTTCATTTCCAACTACTACGAGCATGACTGATTCCCCTACTTGAAAAAGAAGACGCCGTCGATCTGACTTTTTCCTAGTTCTGTGCTCCAATTTAATTTTCACATCTGCTTGTATTTTCCCCATGTATTTTTAATCAAAGTGTAGTAAAATACACAGTAGTGTGAAACCCATATACATACTCCACAACACTATCAACAGCAGAAGTTGCTTATTTATGTTAGCTTGGTCTCATTTAGGCACTGTAGCCTATCTCTGTCCTTTCAGCAGAGGCACAACCTGCACAGAAGCTGATGGGCAGGTTTCAGAGCCATCGTATAAATGGTTTTACTTTATTGTTCCCCACACCTTTGCTGGTTCCAGCAGGAGAATTTTTTTTTAAATGCTCATAAAAATTTAATAAAAGGTAGCAAATATTATATTCATGCTGAAAATAGAGAAACTATCTGTGAACAATTAGTTAAATAGAACAATGAATTGAAGTACCTCAGAAAGGGCTAAAGTGTTGGCTGTACCAGCTGAGAAAATGAATACATAGTGAAGGGTGCTGCAACCTACTTCTTCTATTGAAACATGTCCAGGAATCCATAAAATAGTGAAAAGACTGTCAGTGAGGTATCAGAAATAGAGGGAAACATGTTCATTAGCACTGCACAGAGGTAAAAGAAACTCTTTTAAATGATTAATTTTTTTCACAGTTCAAAGAATTATTTTTTTTTTAAAAAAGCAACATCTGCAAGAGAAAGATTAACTGGCACTTTTAATAAAGACTAGAGCCAGAATCCTTAGATGAACTCAATAAGGAACTGATCCAGCAATTGCCCAAAATCTGGGTTGGTGGGAAAGGAAACAATGCTGCAACTAACTGAGCACAAAATCCGAGAAAAAGCTGTAAAATGACTAGACCACACTCCTGTGGGCAATGTTTCTCCAGCACTTCTGAAGATAGTATCATGAGTATGTAATATCAGTGATGAAATGAGACAATTGATGCATGTCCTGCTCTTGGGCAGGACAGCCTCCAGCTGCAAGGATCCAACAGCCAACCTGAATCAGTTCAGTGATAGTCCGTACTTTTCATGGTGGTGTAACTGCTGGGTACAATAAGCAGCATAGTTTTCCCCAGAACCCTTGTTTAATCAGCTCTGGAAAGAGTATTTCGCTGGAAGTGTGGTCTTGAAAAACTGTAGTCACCATAGGGCATCTTTCAGTATCTTGTCTGCTCCCTTCGCAGTCAGTGCAAAGGAACCTGGGAGTTCAGACACGGCGCCCAACCCACGCTAGTCCCCTGACTTTACACCGTGCATGAGCCTGGGGATTGCTCTGACCCGCCGAAGGAGCTACAGTTTTGCACAAAGGCTAGTTTCACAAACCCGCAGAGCTCCAGGACTCTCTTCGGTGAATGTTGAATATTCATCTTCACATGATACAATTTTTATTTTGAAACAAGCTGCAACTTCAAAAGACATGTAGAAGGCACAAGACAAAACTGTACATAATTAATGAATCGAGCCAGGTATATTGTAGTCCTTCCCAGTTGTCAGGGAGAATAAGATCTAACCAACTAGGATATTTAATTAGTGGCTAGTTTCCCCTCCTAAAATAAATTATATAAGAGTTAAAAATCTGTATTTGTTTAATACAACTTCCAATTCATTTGACAATCTTTTCTCCAGCTGCTTTTGATACTGCTAAAGTTTCAGTTATTTTCACAGGGATCTGAATTATCGCTTTGATCTGCAAAGACTGATATCTATCTAATTTTCCTCCCTTTATCTGTGATGCTATTAAAAGATTTATAGTAGCCATATAAGCCTCTCATTTCAGATGAGGACATTTCTAATTCTACACTTCCGAAATCAAACTTCAAACCCAGCCTATCCGGTACAATAGGAATGTGAATTGGCATTACACAGGCAGAAGACAATAAGATAGTGTTACGTCTTCTATGGAGAGAAGAGGAAGACTGTTGTTCAGCCATACAAGGAAAATATATATCTAAAAAACGACAGCAGCTTAGAAAAAGTCATGTCTAACCTGATTCCATCGTTGTAAACTGGACAGCATCACTGAACTGATTGCCGTTCCCAAGCTTAGTAAATGCAGAGACACTGATAAAATAGGGGCTGAACGGTTCTAATCCAACAAGGTTTGCCTCACGGCTTGAACCTGAAATGTTCTTAAGGAAAGAAAAATTATCAGTAAGCAGTTAATCTGTGTAAACATTGTGGGCCTCACCTTGAACCCACTGAAATGAACAGAAGCTTTAGAACCATAGTCTTGCCTCTTCTACTCTGAGCAGCTTTCAGTGAAAGTAGTCCCTGAACTCAAGGAAAAAGAATGCAGGGTCAAATTCTTCCTTTCTTTTCTCCTCTCCCTCTTTCACTGTGGCTTGTGAGGAAGATATGTCAAAGGATGGTAGTGTAATTACCATAGTGGTGTTAGAACAGATTAACTCCACACATGACTTTTTTTTACCAATACTGAAAGCTCTTGTCACCTCCACACCACCACATCATCCCTCTCTCACCTTCTACTTCCTTACCACACCTCTGCAGTGGAAGAGGTCACGGGTCATAGCTTCTCATTTCTTTTATTTTACCTGAGCCAGACACACAGACTGATGAAGAGCTAAAACCCACAGTTCAGTTCCTGGTAGCTGTTTCTCACAGCGTATGCAAAGCATATTTTGTGCAAATGTTGAGAGAACTATAATAGCAGCAGGGAAAGAGCTGAATTTCAGCAAGAAAACCTGGTGAACATTTTGTGGGATCCAAGTTATCAGAGAATTATGGGGCCTAACTAAAATATTTCTATATAAATTGTTCTGCCTGCCTTGCTGCCACAACTTAAATCTATGTTATTGTCCATATAACGTTACAAGACGTGAAGAAATGTAGGGCATAGCGGATGCATTCAAGCGCTCTGGCCAGTTTCCGTAGTCTCACTGAGTTTGAGTCTGCCTCTGATGGACAGTGGGGAATCTTCGGTGGCCTCCGTGATCACCCAAAGAATGTGTTTCCAAAAGCAGCTGGCTGCAGAAAACACTGTCCATTTTCTGTATGTGCCTTGTCCTCCTTCTCTTCCAAGAGTATGGAAGTCACTGGGGTGATGAAAGCACTTCATTGCACAAAGGGCAATTGTGGCAGACTGCCTAAGGAGGAGCACAGTAGGCCACCCCATGGGGACTGATTTCCACAGTGTACACACTTAACAACAGCACAGGCACTTTCATGTGTGCTAAGTCTCTGCAATAAGGACTGTGCTGCTGAGGGAGCTGAAGTCATGGAGCTCCTCACTGTCCCATGCGTCCTGTATGCCACATGACTTAATCTCATAGCTCACAGCAGCAATACATTTTCCCTGCAGCTTTTACAAGTGTCTTGGGTGAACAGAACTCAACAAATAGTTTCTAAGCCTGAGATGCAATCCTGGCCTCGGCTTGCTGCCCTTACAGTTCATGGCGCATTTCTTGACGTCATCCAAGGAACCAGATTTAAGCAGATATAAATGCCTTGAACAATTTTTGTATAACATTTTATAGCATCTATTTCAATTAAAATTTGTTCAGTTATTCTTATTCTGCAAAAATGAAAAAATGGAAACCTCTAAACAGTTTTCAACCATTTTTCAAGATGACTTGGAATGTCTGACTTTCTTTTTGAATCTTAAAAGTCTGCAGATACTAAATAGCTAAATAAAGGTAGCCACAAAACAAGTAACTTCTGTCATTTTCTAACATCAAACTTACACTGAAGGATGAACTAAAGATTAATAAAGTTCATAATTAACGAAATACTAGAAGCTCAAAGCAAATTAAAAACTATTAATTTTTTTTCTATCTCATTTTAAAAAACTGAATTACTGTCATGGTGGGAGTATAAGTAAACTGTCTTAACAAATAGGAACTTAGAGGAGCTTCATAATTCTAGGAGCATAACAGACATTTAAAATATTTGCCACATCTTTTGTTCCTGAAGCATGAAAAAATATGTATCTGCCAAGAAGAAGAAATTAAACACTGTTAATTATGAACATACCTGATAAAATAGTTTTTCAGTGTTGTTTTGATAAATCTTAAAATTATATCTCATAATAACACCATTTGGCTGAGGACTTGGATCCCATTTTAGCCACACAGAATCTGCAGTGTAGTTAGCAATGGTTAAATTCTGGGGTGGAGCTAATGGCACTGCAAAAGAGAAACGCTCTTGAGTTCCAAATTACAAATAATCCAGGCAAAACCAAACTCTTGGGAGAAGCAGGAGAACATCTGTACGTTTGTTATTGTTTTCATTGGAACTCAACAAAACAGTACTTCATTTCTATTTTAATCTTTTTCTTTCTTTTTTGGCATGAAACAAATTCCATTCATTGGGAATACATGTTTAATCAGCAAGAGATCTTCTTAGAGAGTTAAGTAATTAATCACTTGAACATTCCAATTGTCAGAACGAAGACATTTAACAAAAGTCGTGTTACAAATATTACTGGAATGTAATATACTTTGCATCCTACATCATATATTGAGCGCAACTCGATATCTATTTGCAACATATGTCATTTACCATACAGGTGAGAGGAGGTCCATGCAAAGAAGACCTAAGAATGTGTCAGAAATATTTCAATGTTTTATCATTTTTGAATTATGGAGGGGAGGGGGAAGAGAAAGGTATTGTTGCTTGCTTCAAAATCCCTGACACTTGGCAAACTGTAACACATTCCAAAGGTAAAAGACATTTTTCCTTGGACTCATTTTTGTAATCCTATGGAGAATGTGAGCACACTGTGGTGGGAGGACGAAAACTCAGAAAAGACTTCCCTTGTAGTGTTTCCTTCTTCTGAAAACTCTTCATGCACAGACCAGTGGAAAATTAATCCCTCCTCTCAACTCTCTCAGGTCTGATGTTCAGATCAAATATGGGTGTAGTAACATAGGGCCAAATTTTCAAAGTTGGTTACAATTGAATTTGCTCACCTGACTCATCTGTGTAGAACTGAAGCACGGCAGATGGACCAGGTCCTTTTATTGTTCTTGCAGCTGCATAAATGCTGTACAATGTGAATGGTAGAAGGTCTTCCAAGATGATGAAATTATTGGTGGTAGAAAAAGTGTTATTCCTTTCTGGCCCAAATAAGTTTAAATCATAACTTATTATAATACCACTTGGCTTAACAGGAGGGTCCCATGAAAGCATAACCGAGGTAGTTGAAAGATTGGAAAATGTTTTGATTATTGGTGCTGATTCTGGGACTACAGGAAGAAATAAGAAAGAGAAAAACAAGGATAATCTCAGTAAAATATGAGTTACAATGAAAAATGTCTTATAGCTATCAGTTAGAGTTGTGCTCTGAGTGGAAAAGTCTGTTTCATGGTCACAACACAGAAATGTGTAGCAGTTGTTGGTGTCGTATAACAAAAAAGCTTTAATCAACAGGAGGAAAATGAACACAATGATCTTTTTTTTTTCTTTTAGAAAGCTATTTGTTCGGGTTTTTTTCCCCACATTTCCTTAGGAATGAATAAAATATACTTATCTTACCATCTTCATCAGTTCTTATGTGCAGACTTAGAGCATGCAGTTCAGAAGATCCTTTATCAGTGGCTGGTGTGATTTTCAGAATGTAATCAGTGTATTTCTCCAGATTGTCAAAAATGATGCTTGTGTTGTAAGTAAGGAAAGACAATATCTTGTTGGTTCCCAGTTGCAATAAACTTAGAGAAACATGAAAGAAGACTAAGCCATTTGGCTGGGATGGTGGAAGCCAGCTTACATTTACAGAAGATGAGGAAATGTTTTGATAGACCAGATTTTCAACAGAACCATCTGGGACTATGAGAGATAATAAGCAAAAAATAAATGCATGGATTACAGTAATAAAGAATTCAAAACCAAAACAGAAATAAATGCCCAAGTATGATGAGTTTGTAAATCTCATTTGCAATATTTTGTACAACTTTTAAAAATAATTTGTTTCACTATTGAAAGCAAAATATTTTGAAGGCATACATGAATAATCCTTCAATTTTAATTTGATTAATAGAAAACCTCTTAATTGCTTGTATCCAAAGAAGCAGCTTGTGAACTACCTTCTTAGTATTACAAAGCAAAGACTCAGATCAAAATGTCTTCCTTGCAAAAAAAAATACTGTAGTGTTCAAAAAAACAGTACTTCCTGAATATTTTTTAACTTTGCCATCATAACAGGAAAATAATTTAAAAATTAGAGAATAATTAATAAATGGAAGCAGTGATGTGCACTGAGCATTAAAAAAGCTATTAACTTACTATCTTGATCTGTATACACATCTATTATTTCACTGGTTTTGTTTCCATCTCCAAAAGCTGTGCTTGCAGTTAACCATAGCGTATAATGGCTGTATTTTGCCAAGTCATCCAGAACTGCAGACTGGGGCAAATTGACATCACTGTCATTACCATAACTTGTGAAATTCTAAAGAAAAAAAAAACTGTTGTCAATGAAAATATTATTTATGCATTGATTTCTCTTTCTAGTTTCCCATCTAGCCATCACCACCACCAGGAGATATGAGCCACCATGGTGTTCAGGAGACATAAACCTACCCTTTGGCTTCTAATTAGTCCTGATTTTTACTGAAATGCTCAAGTAATTTATTGTATGATGTCTATGCTTATTCTTGTAAGTAATACAGCATACATAATTGACTTCTGTTGTTTGTAGTTCTTGAATGCCAATCCATCTTTCTATTAAAACACACTAAATCTGGAATATTGCAATGTGTTTATCCATATTGCATCAAGAAAACAACAAAAATGTATCATCTGCTAAGTGTTCATAGATTAAACAATCACATGTGCTGGTCTTGCCTGATCTGCATGAAGCAAATCACAGGACTTCGCTCACTTTATTCCATTTTTATGAGAGTAGATCTTACAGAAAATTGTCTGATTTTGAATTTAAAACTTCCAGTAGCAGAGATCTCACTGCAACACTTGATAAACTATTCCTTTTATTAGTCATCCTTTCCATTAAAAACATGCCATTATTTCTAATGCAAATGTCTATACCCAGTGGATTGTGTTAAACTGAAGGAACCGACAGAATTTCTTTTTCTTGTGCAGTTACTTGCTAACAGAAGGATCGTCCCACTTTCTTTTGAACTACATAAAAACAATTTCAAAACTGTCACTGTTGCAATAGGTTAGTGCCCTAGATCAGCCCCTCTGAGGAGGCTATTCCTGTTTGGAATGAAACATTTTGGAAACTGAAAAGAAAAAAATAAATCAGATTATTTATGCAAGGTCAGCTATACCACATAACTAAGTATGTAAAATCACCCACTCCTTTACAAGAATCTGACTTAGATGATCCAAAGCAGTTGGTTCATGATTTGAAAACTGTTGAGAGGTCATGTACCCCATAAGCATATCCAGCTCCAGCACTGGGTAGGAAGTCACAGCTTTGTTTCCGATTCAAAGAGTCAGTACCATTCCTCTCCAGCAGCCACATTGCCCCATTGAGCAGATGGTATGGGCAGCATTTCTCACAACCAAAGAAGTCCTCCTAATTTTTCTACATAGCAACATTTTCATGGTGAGCTGGATTTTGCCCACTCCCCTGTTGCCTAGTACACATTCCACTTATTTGGCCTGATGACTATTTTTGGCATTATGCCTTATTCGCACCCTCCATCTCCTTAAAATCAAAGCTGGCATTAAATTAAATGCTTTCCAAAGAAAGAGAAGCTGTGAGGGCAGACTCACTGAAACAGGAGGAAGGTGACCGTAATGTTTGCATATTTAAATTCAGAAGACCACATATAAACACAGGCAGAGTAAAAACACATACTAAAAAATGGTTTACATTTCTCTTGAGGAAAGTTCCAACTGAAGAACTCTCTGTGATACGCACTACCAAACAGCTGAGTCAGTACTGTGCAAATTGATAGCTCAGTATGAAATCCTGATGACTGTCACCAATATGTATCAATTTATATATGTAACATAACACTTCACTGATTTTTTTTTGTACAGGCAAAATTGTTTTATTTCTGCAGAAAACATTAGGCGATACTCTCAATCAGGTCCCTGAGATTTTTATACCCGTATCTTAAGACCTAGTTTTGCCTACAGTCACTAGTGCTCTTGTGCCATGAATAAGTGTTAACAGTTTGGCTGGCAATGAAAATGTAAGGCTTTGTTCTGAATGCAGAAAAAAACCTGCACAGGTTGGCGATATAAATTTCTATATCTGCTCCTATTAATAGCCTTAAAGCCCACTGTTAGGTTTGTCTGAAAGATTAGATTAAGTCACCATCAGTCAAAACACTGAGAAACTCCACCTTAATATATTCCTTTCTTGTAAATGTAGGTGGAAGTTCTCACTGTCTTCACATAACTAACTAAAAAAGGCTGGGAAGAGTTTTGTTTTACTCTTGGGGAGGGTAAGGCACAGGAAACAGAGGATTGAATTCTAAGGTATTTAATTCAACTTTTTGATGCTCAAGCACGGTATGAAAAACAATACCTTCTGACCTAGAACTGTCCTGTGTTTTATTATTATTATTAGATATTATAATTATTAATAATTAGTAGTTTATAATAATAATATCTAATAAGATTAAAAAATACGTTAAATAATTCTGAGTTTTCAAGGTAAAAATGTCAACGGTACCACACCAAGTTTTGATTCTAAATTTAATGGTAGTTTTTTGGTATGAACAAGGGAAAATCCAGCTCTTAGTTTAAAAAGCATACCTTGACAATTTAGTCAGCTGTCCGGCAGCTAAGGACTCAGTGAACCAACGTGAATTCTATAACAACAGACTTTTTGGTGGTTCAACAAAAACTGTCTGAAGAGGTAGTGCCCTTATTTTAAGGAGCCCAAGGACTGAGGACTACCTCAAATTCTGATATGGCAAAACACTAGAAAAAAATGAACAAATAATTAAGAGTAAGGGTGAGCAGGAGGAACTGTGTGGGTACAAACTGAGAAAAGATGAAACTCGCACTAATTTTACCCTGGGGATAGAACACTATAGGAAGTTTTACAATTAACTGTGGCTGCAGATGAAAGCAAACAGCTTAGGATCTTTGGCTACAGCTGAAGAGATTCTTCCTTCTGTGCCCTGCTTCATGCACACATGAAAGAAGTTTTGACATAGCAAAGTATCAGATTATTAAAAGCAGCTAAGCGTAAGCAATACACACAGGCTATGGAAGTGTCAGCACAAAGTACTATCTTCTTCGCCCCAGGAAGCAGCAGAAATTTCCAGAGGCATAAAGCTGTAATTAGTTGTATACAGACAAAACAGTGCTCCTGTTCTTCACTGTAAACCGTTTTCCCCTGTTGTGTTTCCTTCTTTAGGTTCAGTTACTGCACTGCTGCTTTGAGTTAGAGTATCGCATACTTGACTCTGGCAGTCAGGTGAGAGTGGTGACACTGTGCGGGCTAATCCAAGCCATCCCTCGAGGAGCGTCAGGTACACCAACCTAAGTGAAGATATCCACTTTTTCTGTGCTGTACCATTCTGAGGCTATCTTTTGAAAAAAATTGCAGTGTATTTTAGGGAAGTTCCCCTTATATTCCTATTCTGGTGATACTGGTGAAAGGTATGTTTGATAGTTAACTTAATATACCATATTGCCTGCGTCCCAAGGGCAGGCCAAACGGATTTTCACTCTGAACTGTATCTATTCATGTTCACTAAAGCTGGCTTGAAGTACAGGGTTTGGATGATTTTGGGTCTAATGTTCAGTCTCTAGAAAGGCAGTGGGCTTTTCTTCTCTACTTAGCTCCTGGTTCTCCTGTCTGGTTTGGCAGAGCAGAACCATTGTCCTCTGTACTGAAATTTCTACACTGGAGAACTTTCTCCAAGCATAAATCTGTATTAGCACTTTTCCCGCTTTCTTGCTAATCAAAACACAAGTATAGAGAGATTGAATAAAAGAGTTTATTCAAGTCAGTGATATCTCTTATAGATCATTATTTAACAATGAGACAATTACTTCCATAGATTCTTTGACTTCTTTCCTCAATAAGACTGAGATACTGGGCAGTATGATTGCTTCAAGCATCATGTAAGGAAACCACAGAGCAAAATTTGCAAAGCTGCTATTGCAAACAGCGGAAGCTCGAACTGTAGGAATCCAGCAGCACCACAGAGAAGTGATGTGAACAAGAGATACAGTGCCATGTCATCCGTGTAGAAAGTGCTCCTGGTCAGAATATGTCATACCTTTACTGCCCCGGGGCAGAGTGGTGAAACCAGAAAGTAGCACTGTCCCCAGATCTATGGCAGCAGATCGAAGATAAAGCTGGACTTGAACCCAGCGTAGTACAAGTGATGGTTTGTTCTATTTGGTTACCCGTCATTCCTCCCTCTCTGACACCTTTTCTTTCAGAACCTGTCAACCTCCCCATAGAAACAGCCCACTCAAATACCAAAATCCTCAAATCTAATCTCCATCACTAAATTTTTCCTTCTGCTGTTCTGGTTCTGAATCCTAGATCTGAGCTTCACAGGCATTCTGACCGGACAGCCACAGTGTTATTTTTCATGTAGACCTGCAAAGCAAAGAAACTATACATTATTTTTCTGTCCTATGAAGATATGTAACCTTCTTTTTCAAAGGAAAACTATTTACCCTGCAAGTTTCTGCATCATGTCAAGGAGTAAACTGCATCCTTTATCTCAGGTCTTTTGCCTTTGCCCTCCGCTAAACAAAAGGCTTTACTCTACAGCTACTATCTTCCTGTTTTTAACACCGCTGTTTGTAATCAATACTTTGTATTCATTGGGCTTAAATATGCCTGAGGGGTTTGAGAACATGTGAGGAGAAGTAAGAACTTGAGACAACAGAATAGTAGTAGTTTTAGTATGGCTTTTATATCTATTTCAGATTATGACAGCACTGGAAGATGTTAATTTGCTTGAGATTCTTCAGCCAGGAGATTTTTTCAGGCATGTAGAAGATACTCTTTAAGACTTGGACCTCTGTTATGTCCTGACAAAGGAGCAGATAAAAGACTGACAGCAAATGGCTGCCTACAGCAGAGTGTCTGAGCAGGTGGGGTTCCTATAGATGTGAAAGATCACCTATAGTTTTACTTTTCCTATATAATTTCCCAAACTGAAAACAAAGCTCAGATAAACATAAGCAGAATGGTGACCTAGATGCAGAATATTCCAGCCAGGGATTATATCTTTCCACATGTGTGCAATACAAAACTTACCAACAGACCCTCAACTACATGGTTATACTTCTAAGTTACAGATTTAAGCTGTATGTGTGCACAGAGTCACACAGTTTACTACTGCCTGTATATGTCTCATATATATATATAAATAATATAAATCAGGCTGGCTTCCACACAGCCATACTCTTACTCTGTTGTAAAAAGAGTAATATGAAATACCTGACAGAATGGAGCAAAGGAGAGTTGATTTTTCTCCTGCTTGAAATCTGTCTTGCACCCACAGGAATGCCAAGGTACAGAATAGGAGTGCCACATAGACGGTAGTTGCCATACCAGATAGTGAACAGAGAGGCGTGTGAAGGACAGAGGGAGTTAAGGGGAGCAGACAGATTAGGAATGGATCGTGATTTGAGAGATTAATGGTGACCTCCCATGGCCACTAACAGATGCAACCACAGCTGAAACCTATCTTCTCATAGCTTTCTGCAGAGGAGTGGGCTAAAAATCAAAGCTGAAAGGGTGAAAACGGTTGTTTCCACACCTAGAAGTGGAGCTAGTGTCAGTGATTTTCTTGTGTCCACCACATAATATGCCCAAGCAGCAGTAACTTCCATCTATGCCAGCATCCTGTCCTTGCCCAACTACATCACATGATGATGAAACTGGACCCTCACCTTGTTGGGGCAATGCTACTGTGCTCCTTCTTCCCTATCTTGCTCCTTCATTTCCGGAGTCCTGGGCACATCCAGAGGGATTATAGCTCTCAGTGTGTCAGTTTCACCTTACTGATTCATCTCAGAGTTCGACCTTCCTAAAGGCAGGAATAGCCCACGTCCATAGTCCTCCTCTAAAATCGCTTGAGTTGTCCAAGAATTAGATAAGTAGACACTCTTCATAGGATGGTCTAGTTCAGGCAATGTTCTGGTGTAAAGGTTGCTCCAGGGCTTTGTTAGGCTAAGATAAATGCTGTTGGTATGGCACCGTGTGCAAGCAGAGGCTGAAGCTCTGAACTGTAGCCCTAATTTTAATCTCATCAGAATGTGAATTCATGGCATGGTCCTGCTTGTGTCTGAAACTATGCAGACAGAGCCTGGCAAGCACACAGCTTCACAGAAGTCAGAGAAGTGTATACACTGGAGTATGTCAGCAATGATTCAATAACAGGTATTTGGAAAATTTGTGAATATTTTTTTCCAGCTGTCCTCAAACACATGCATACCTCACACGAGACGTATCTTGAGCATTAAGTTATGTGGTAGATGTAACTTTTCATGCATTAGTTTCTTCATGACTTTATATTTCTTTTCATCTGCATGTGTAAAGCTAGTAACCAAAAACCTGTAAAGAAAGCTTATTTCTTCTCATTATATTTCTGTATCATAATATATTCTTAGAAAGGAGAACAGAAAACTATATATACAATTAATAAATGTGGTGCATAATTGAGGATGAAAGTAGCAACAAAAAAACCCATGTGGAAATGTGCGGATCACCAAAAAATATAAATAACATTTTACTTATCTTTCATGCTTTAACTTAGGAATCTCAATATCTTTGTTTCAATCTACTAAACAGTAATTTCCTTTTGAGAGTAACAAAAAAATTAAATAATAATGTATTCACTACTTTGACATTAACTACTTATTTTCAGTACTGTACAAACACGTATTAAAAAGTAAAACCCGAACTGTTACAGAAATTTATTCAAGTTGATAGATTAGACTAAAATTAACAGTCTTAAGGATATGCAATTAATATATCGGGGTTTGTGTCTATCTATATATGTTATGCATACGTATGTATTACATGTATGTGTGTGTGTATACACATGTACATATAAACTTCGCAATATGGAATATTACACAAAGCTATTTGCTTTAATGCTTAACGATATGAATGTCTAATGAGATGCACAATGCAACACATATGATTACAAGATGTGCTTCTGTCTTTATAAGTTAAAAAACCTGCCTTGTGATAAAGGAAACATGAAAAACAATATATTGGTAACTATAAAATTGATTTAATCTGTAATGAATTCTACGAAAGAAAAATATAAAAACAAGCTTACCTGTATGAATATTCCTGAATTATTTTTGAAATAAACTGAGTAGTACAGTATATTTCCGTTAGGCTTTTGAGGAGGAGACCAGAATAGCATTATTGATGAAGAAGTAAGGTTTCTGTACACAACATCTTTCGGTGGATCACTTGGTGCTGGAAAAATGTTAAGTTTTAGCATACCTAACTCAAGATTTTGTACATTTTAGTGCCCAAGAAACATCCCCTATAGATTTGACAATATCCTATGTCAAATTAAATGTATTTCTGATTATGGTATAAAAACTCCTTCTGGAAATGGTGAAACAAAATATTAGATGTAAATAATTTTCTTAACACTTTTTTTTCAGACACATTTGTATTTAGCTGCATTTGTAAACAGATCATCTTTTCTTATAGAGTTTGTCCTGTACTTACTGGTTTGGGCACATGGGAAGTCTGATTTGCAGACATGGAAGTTGACTGAGTTAGGCCTCTAGGCTCCATATATATAGTTAATAGGAAGAAAAGGACTTTTTTCAGAAAACCTAAATTAAAAGCCTTCTTGTCTCTTTGCTGATTATAAACAGAATTTAGTCTCCCAAGGCACGTAGGTAAACCAGATACTTAAACTTGGACAGGATGATAATTTCTAGTTCGCCCTCTTTCCTCAGCCTATTAAAAGCGCAAGGACTCTGTAAGTCCTCTTCCATCAGCCTCTCCTCCTATCTTGTAAAGAATAGCAGCATATGGTCCTTCTCAGTAGCACAGCGATGTAGGAGACTCAAATCCAGTTCCTTAGGTTGGCTTAAGAGAATTTAAATCCATATTTCTTGTTATCCAAGAAAGTGTTCTACACACCATGTAGTAGAGTACTGAATACTCTAAGTTATCTCTCTTGCTTTGTGTTGTTCTAGTTCGTATAAAATACTGAAATATTAATTGGAGGGGGGGACTCCAGGATCAGTTCCTAAAAGTCCCTCCCTGAAAAATCAGTTCATATTTCCATACCAGCTTCAGTAGCAAAGACTGGGAACACCTACAATCTGAAGATTTAGACAGTCTTTTGAAGGATGGCTTGGAAATATGCTAATCCTGACAGTGATTGTGTGTTGGGAAGTCAGTTTATCTATACAGGAAGACTGTGAAACCTGCCTGCGTACTATCCATTTTGGAACAGATTGTAGCAATATAATTTATGGGGAAACCAGAAACAATAAAATAAACTGAATGATTTTCAAAACGTAGTATATAGTATGATCATTCATAAAAGTCATCTACCATGTTGGAAGTATAAAATCATCAAAATAGAATAAACAAATCAGTATATATCTACAGATTTCATTTTCCAATTAAAACCATTTCAGACTTGTGAGTAAAGAATACTTTCCCTATCAGAAGTTGTGTCACAGCAAGATAGAGCAAGCTATTCAAATATATTAAAAAATTAATTTTATTTATTTCAAAATTTAAAATTTAATTCTTTTAATCTTACCTGTCTTGAAGGGAAATGCAAAGTTTTGTTCAGTAAATTAGCAGAAATACCCATCATAACTTCATAGAGCCATGTATAAGTGTACACAGAGACACACACACAGTGACAGGTAGAATGTTTCCTCTTGACCAGAGAAATGCCACTTCTACTTCAGTAGATTTATTAACTTAAATGAGGCTGTCAGAAATTTAAGGCTGAATGAAATTAAGGATTCATACTATATATACACTTACCTCCTTCAGAAGTTCTGAATGTTATAGTATCACTTTTTATGTTGCCATCTCCAAATTTCGTACTTGCTGTTAGGTAAGTGCTATACTCATAGTTATTTTCCAGGTCTGTGAACTGCAGTGATGTTTCTGTTACATTAACAGTCCTTTTTGACATTTTATTCCTAAAGAAAAAGTATTTTATTAATTATATATACATATAATTTCTCTATGTGTACATCTGTGGTACATGATATAAAACTGAAAAACACAACATTGCGGTAAATACAAATATTTCGGGCTTTAAAAAAAGACTGGGAGATCTTTTGTCTTTTATGTTGAAAAGTTCACTTTTGCACTATTGCATCATAATAGGGGTTGCTTTTAAAATTTTTGCTTTAAAAGAACAAACAAACAAAACCCCCACAGAAATATATATGTAAATTACACCAGCAAAGACAATGATTATATGGAATATCAAGGAGGACCATGTCCGTCTAGTAACTGCTATCAAATGGTTATGTGGTACCCTTGGGAAGGACACAGTAGGGCATAACTAAACTGTCTCCCCGGACAGGAATAGCGAAATATAAAAAGATTATAGCAGGGAGCATGCCCTACTGTGACTCTGTGAAATTGGTCAGAAGGCTGAAGTTATAAATGGAATAATAGAAGATGATATGGAACAGGAATTAGCTGGTGCTGAGTTAATTCTGGTGGAATGTAGCAGGGGATCAAAATGGAACTCTAGTCAGGTCAAAACCCCCCTAGAAAGACTAGAAGATGTAACTTTAATAAAAAGCTGGTATTAGCATAGGTATGAAATCATTATCAGAAAGTAAAATAAGATACAGAAATAACTAACTTGAATTTTAAGTCTGCTATTCCTCATTAAATCAATGTAATATTTCACTAAAAAATAGCAGGAAAAAAAGCTAGCTAACATTTCATTCCTGCAGAGATTTCTGATTGAGTGGGTGCCCTGTGCCTTTAATGGGATTTTGTACAGGGATGATAATTTGACAACTAAAACCAAATATCTTGCTCCAGGCGTCACTGTGGAGGTCTTTACAAAGAGAATGAGTTTTAATTAAAAAAAAAAAAAAAGAAGAAAGGGGAAAGGCTGATTCAAAATTATAAGATAGGTTGATTTTGATCCTTTGATAATGAATGTCCCATTAACAAAAATCACCATCTGATCCCCCTGGAATAAAGTTATATTAACAAACAATTGGAATGAGAAAATGTATGAGAATGAATAAACTAAATTCTCCCTACTCCTTTCAGATTTTGAGTGGAATGTCTCTTGATGTGGGAAACGCTCTTAGTAACGGAGAAAGTTAACATTTACATTTTTCTGGAACTTCTGACATTTTGAATAGTCAGTAAAGAGATACAAAAGTTCCAGCTGCAATTATCAAATTCTATACAAACAAAACACATCTTTTCTTGGATCTTTCCCTGATATAGTCTTACTATGGAAAAAGTAGCTGGTTATAATTTAAGTAAGAGTAAAATCCACAGCTTAGTGCTACAAAAACATCCACTCTATGAGTAATTGCATTCTTGCAACAACTTATTTGCCAAAAAGCATTTCCATAATCAGGTATAGTTAGGAAGAAGAACAAAAGCTTGGGGTGTTTCAAGAAAAGTTGATATTGTGTTTAGAAACAACTGACATTGCAATCAAAACAAGAAAACACTGATCAAAGTGAGTGAAGTCTTCACAGACAATGAGAAAGAAAGTACCTAGCAAACTAAGCTAGGGCAAGGAATTTTAACGAAGAGTAATAATATTAAGTTTTAAATGAGATCTTTCAGAAACCCATACAAAAGAGGTCCTAAGAAATTACACACTTTCACTTGACAAAGACAAGTACAATATTTTCTTAAAATCCTGGACCTCAAAGTAAATATCTCACCAAAAATTTTGCTGAACAGGATAATGCCAAAAGACAAGTTATATACAATTTCAGCAATTTTGCTAATATGCCTTTAATACTCTAGAACTGCAGACTGAGGGAATATGAGTTTGTAGACTCAACGCATGCAGAAAGTTGCTTTGCTGCATGCTAGCACCCAAAACCACCTCGTCCTGCGACAAATTCCACGAAAGATAATGACAATGAAAATGTTACAGATACTACCCTTTCTATTCTAGTAGTTGTGGATCCTTGTTCCCAAACCATTAAAGAAAGGTTACCAAATTCTCTGTAACTGTTGCAATATATTGAAGAGAAGGAACATATATTTAACATCTGTATTAACCTTCCTCTTTCTGCTTTAATGAGAAGCTCTGGGATCAACAATCTCCCCCCAAATATATTGAATGCCTCCCAAAAGTATCAACTATGGCACGGCAGTTTACCTTGTCAAATCTCACTCTGTAATGCATTTTATGAAACTGTATGGAAAATTCTGTTAAGTACTTAAAATTACCCCCCCCTCCAAAAAAAAACCCACCCAACCACCCAACCACCCTCCACCTCCCTCCAAAACCCCAAAACCTCCAAGGAAGGAGAGAAGTTGTGGCCCCTTTGAAGGCAATGGGAGTTTTTCTCCAATGCCCTTGCCTCAAGTTGATATCTAATGCCTCTCTAAATTTAGATATGGCACAGTAAGGCCAGATAAGACAGAGCAAGGAGAATACAGAAGGAAAAAGAACAAGGCTTACTGCAAAACATTATGTGGTTGCTTAACTCAAGTATTTGGAAAGGTGGATCCATTAACATTTTTTAAAAAATAATTTTTACTATCTCATTTGTCAGAACAACAGAAGTAGGAAGCTTTAAGGCAATATAAGGATAAAAAGTTTCATAACCCCAAGTTTTTGAACACAGCCTGTATCAAACCCATAATACTTATTGTGAAGTAACTCTTTCCTAGCTAGAGGAATGGTCTTTAACAGTTTGTGCGGTTAAAGAGCACCAAACCTTGCCAATACAGTAGAAGTGACAAGACAAGCCAAATTTAACTTTTCTGGAAAGAAGAGCTTACTCCTGTTCACTTTATCACTGACTCAACTAGAAGCTATAATTAAATAAAATAATCAATAGGAACTGAGGCCAAACTACCCCAAAACTGTCCAGTAACATTAAAATAATAAATGGAAGCTCAGTAGTAGTGTGTCTATAACGACTGCTGATTTGCACACCTGGTTCATATCTCGTAAGGTGCACGTTAGTATTTGCTTCCTGCACCTTAGTAGTGGCAATAAAAAGGTACAGAATAAATGTGATTAAAAGCGATTAATAAGAAAATCTTTTCACTCTCAGTAGAAGTTATACATGGATCTTTGAAGAGATGCCACATCAGTAGACCAAACTATGATATGTGGAAAACAGGACAGAAACTGCAAGTTTTACAGTGACAAAACTCCTTTTTTTTTTAGGGTGAAGAAAGATCCCAGGAGAGGGGACAGGAAAAAAAAAAAAAAAAGAATTAGTGAAAAAGAAAGGATAGATGCAAAACACCCAAACACCACAGCAAATGAAAAATATCTGTAAAAATGTTTGCTATCAATGTAATAAATGCAAAATATAACAGTAGACATAACTGATAGCACAACAAAGACTCTTAACATTGCTTTTGCACACTTTCTACAAAAGGAAGCAATATTTCTGTATTTTAAGTCTATTTCAAATCTCTTTGACAATTTAGCATAGGTTTGTGCCCTGCCTTACAATAGGCCTAATCAGAATATAATTAAAATAGTCACCATATTCTAATTTAAACTTGAATTCATAAAACCGTAATATAACCTTTAGGAAAATGTTGAACATGCTTGAAAATATTTAACACCCCAATTTTCAGCTACTACATTATGTCTGAATTTGTATATACAAAAGGCTAGTATTTTAAGTGCTGGATGAATACTCGTTGTCCAAAAACGTGTAATCAACACATTGTGTAAGAAAAACCTAACATTCCTGATAGGTTACAGATTAATATTTATCCTCAGAACTATTTCCAGAAAATCTTACCAGACGTAAACTGTGTAATAGAGGATAATTCCATTTGGCTCCAGCGGAGGTTTCCATGACAACTTCACAGTGACACCCGACAACTGTTTTACAGAGAGGGATTCTGGAGCAGAACTTGGAGCTATAAAATGAGAGAATAGGACACAACGTCTTGTTAAACAGCTAAGATCGATGGGATACATAGCATCCTCAAATAGGTTTTTAATTATTTGTGATGGAAAGTTAACTTTGTAGTACACCAGTACAGTATCTATCAACTAATGTTAAGGCACAGCTTCTTTTCCTTTTTCTGACAGATGATAAAAGAAGATTTTGCATGGTGGTGTTAGAACATCTGTTTCTGTGATTCAATGGAAAAAGTACTTCATGAGAAAACAGAGCAACGGGTAGGTCACAGTGATTCACCTACCATCCAAGTACATTGCTGTAATACTTCTTTTCCCCATCTAATAAAAGCAAGAGCTTTATAGGTATGAACACGTGTAAAATACAGCAAAATAGTTCCCCTGAGGAAAAGAAGGTGCTGTAAAGAATTATACAAAGCACTAAAAGGTGGAAAAATGGATAAGCATGGCATTGAGAGATGATAAAAATGTGGGATACTAGGCAGCAGTAAAATCTATTCACTCCATCAAATAAGGACCACATTCATACATTTAACATGTCACAAGGGCAAATATAAAGATAGGCATTGACTGAGACCCTGAAAATTAATTTTAAGATGAACTCTACATGACACCATATAACAACTGTGTAGGAAACATCATAAGTAAATGAAAACGTTAGACCATGTTTGATTTCATTCTAACTGAATTACTCTAAAGTTCATATAAATATTGCTGAGGAAAAATATACTTATGTATGCATAAGTGATAACTGCTTTGTATTAGCATGCTATTGAGAAGAAAATCTTTTTCATTATCTTGATTCACAGATATATGTATCACCACATAGTAATATTAGAATTACTTTTGTTTTTCTCAAGTTAAACCAAAGAGCATCATGGACTAAAAATTCAGGTCATATCTGTAGTCATGCATGAAAATTGAGAATATGAGCATAGCTATTAGCAAATCTATGAAACATTTGGTCTGAACTTTGGAACACTGTGTTCCTGAGGATAAACTACATGTGGTGTATTACGAATATTGTTGTTTTTCAGTTGTTATTCCTTCTTTCACTATCTCAAAAGTTGGCATAAAGGTTTTAGAACTTTGTACATTTAAGAAAAAACTTATTTTTCATGAACAAAAGCTCACTGAATTCAGTGAATGTCTGTATTTACTAGCGAAAATTAGTGACAGCTGTATTTAGTGTTTTACTTGTTACATTATCCTCAGTGGCTATACAATAAAAGGTCTGTCATACTGCAAATGTCTTGTGTATTTGGCAGGTCTAGTTCATTCTACAGTTCTTATTCAGAGGATATTTTTTGCCAAAGAACAGAACCCACATTGCTCTAAATAAAAATACTCTACGTAAAAGATGGATTTTTCCTGTTCCCAGTATGCTCCAGCAACATTAATCTTGAGCAAAGGTTTATTACTGACGGTGTGAATGTAAGCCCATCAACATCTTGGAGATTTGTAGAGATCCATTATCATCAGAAGATGGAGCTTAGGCAAGTCAGTGCTCCCTAGGACATGAAGAGAGACTTCAATGGTTGGTGGGATCTTTCTGTCAATGTCACTTTAGTCTAAGTTCTCAGAGACCTCCTCCCTCAGCAATGGAGAGGGACAGTCACAGGCTCCTCCAAAATGTGAGTCACAGCAGCTAAGTTAAGATTCTGCTTTGAATTTTTTCAGAATTCCACCTCCAGAAACTATAGAGGATACCAATGATAACTTCCCACAACTAAATTGGTACTGAAAGTACAAATATCATTTTAGGATTCCTCTGCTTATTTATGACCTGCTGTACTAATTAACAGGGGATGCAACAATTGTCTTCTACCCTCAGCCTGCAGTACAAAACACTCCCCTGTTCAATTCCTAATTCCAGTACTACAGATGATGGACTTTGAGCATTTTCATAATATTAATAATTCTACTTCTTTCTCTCTCTCTCTCTCTCTATATATATATATGTATATGTACAAGTTTTTCTTCAGAAGAATCAAAAAAAATCTCCAAACAAAAGAACCAGAAACACCCCTGGACCATCCAAGCTGCCTTGTTGTGGTTTTCCCTTTCTCCAGTTTTCCCATGTCTGTAGAACCAAACACAATATTTATTTCTACCATATGGTGTATTCAATTAAAATAATATTAGTGAACTAAGATTCCTCAAATACATAAGATATTGGTAAGACCAAATGGCCAAGCACAGCAATTTTGCCATTTCACATAGCTTGTACTGATAAATATATTAAATGCCAGATAGATAGATAGACAAATAGCTAGATGTGTATGTGTGCGTGTAGAGACACAGATATCAATACAGAGATATAATTGCAAAAAAAAGCATATAAAACCTACATGTTTGACATGAAGCATAAGATTAATTTCAGACCTCTGGCAAACAATGATACATTGCAACTTCTTACCATCTTCATCAGTCAGTATATGCAGAGGTTCACTATGAAGGCCTTCCCCCGTTGCAGTACTAGCAGACACTTCTACAGTATATTCTGTATATTTCTTTAAATCTAAATCAAGAAGAAGAATCCAGTAAACCAACCATTTGGTGGGCCAAACTATTTTTTTTAATGGACCATAAGCAGTTTTACAATGCAGAATAGGCCCATCACTTATACTGATCTGTGTCTTTAGGAACTGAAATAAGCATTAGGAAAACTTGAACACCAAGTATTCTTCATGAACAAAAGAAAGGGCAAAGTCCTAACTGAGTTTATACTTCATATTCCTAGAATGCTTTACGGTTTGTCCTTGGATGTACTCTGACAATTTACTGATTAAGGTATTGAGGTCCCAGCATTAACTGCTGTGTCATGCCTCAGTAATAATGACATAAGACAGAAAAAGATGCAAAGGTGAGTGGAAAGAGAATGTCCTGGTTTCGGCTGAACAGGTAGCATATAACTTTATGTAAGGACAAGAAGGATCATGTCCAACCAATGAATTAATTGACCTGCATCAGCCTGCTGATCCCTTCTCAGAAGAATTCACAGTTCCCATAAGTTTCAGATCATTATATACTGGCCTGTAACACGTAGCGTCAGAAGAGTAGTGTTTATGACTCTTTGCTCAGTTCCATTAGTCCTCTTGAGATATATTGTGTAGGTCTCTATGATTCCATTGGGAATGGATGGTGGAAAAAATGATAATTCAATTTCCGTGGATGAGATGTTCCTATAGGTTATATTTTCTGGTGCAGAATCAGGAACTAGAAGACAAAATTTAGACTCAGAAAATGTCAGTCAGTTAAGCATTTTCTTAAACTGGTTTAAATGAAGCACATTGTAAACATTTGGATTTTTTATCCTATTTTTTGTAAAACAGGCTGAATTGGAAGATCAAAACCATGTGACAGACACACACTGTAACAACAAGATATGAGTCTTTTTTTTTTTTTTTAAATAATTGATGAAAATCATCTTACCATGCTAGATAAAAAAATATGGAGCATGACACTAAACTTTCCATCTAAGACTCCATAACTATCACTGCAATTCTCCATTGAGAATTCACCTATTGTTAGGTGAAATCACCTATTGTTAGGTGATTTTCCATGTTGTGCTGCCATAATTTACACTTTGTATCAGCAACCTGCATTTTCTTCCTTTTCCCTGGGTGATCTATAGAAACTGTATGAATACTCGTATGGAAAAACAATAAGAGTATAACATATTGCTGTAAGGGCCCTGAGGGCATCCACCCTCCCAGAGGTTTGGCTGCTGGGGCCCAGGGCCAGCTTAGCAATCCCGTAGCCAAGCTGCCTCCTCCTCGCTGGTGTCATGCTCCCAGGCAATGCCACAGTCAGGGTGCAGCCAGGGCTGATCCCTGGCCTCTGGGAGCTGCTTTCAGCTGGGGCTTTCGTGCTTTGTCCCTGTCTGAGCTACATCTCCTGCTGCATCACTGCCATGGTTGTGCTTGGCCATGGACCCAGTGATCTAGTCCCTGACTTACAGCCTGACGTCACAGCCTGACCTCAGCTTGGCCCCATCACTACAGACATGCCCAGCTGTCACTGGGCTGCGTCTGACTTGATTAGTGTCACTGAACCTGCTAACTCTCTTTCCTGGCTTGACCTCAGACCTGCCTAGTCAATGTGGAGTGTTTGGCTATCTGGACGCTGGACTGCTCCTGGCTGCCATCCCCCAGATCTGGTGGGACAAGTCCTGGCTAGTGAAGCCCCTGCCCAGCTGGCCCAGGGACCCCTTCAGCTCACAGCTGCCTGTCTCTTCGGGAGAAGCTGGCCCTTGCTGCATCATAACAACTAGCTTTTGTGTGCATGTGTCTGTCTGTCCCCCAAAAAATACACAACTCTGTTTTCCATTATCCAAAATTTGGTCTGACAGTATAATATGTCTTATTCCAGAAAATAATAATCTTACCACCTGGCAACCACCACAGTCTAGTGGAGGTTGTTCCTGCCCATGGCAGCCCGGCTGGAACTAGATGACCTCTAAGCTCCCTTCCCAACCCAAACCATTCTATGGTTCTCTGATGATACAGTGATAGCACAATTTGCCCAAGAGATCAAGTAAGGCATGGACACATTTTCAGGATGCCCTAAACATTCTTACAAATGTACTGACATTTGCTGAAACTCTGCATTCAAATAATTTCCACCTAAGCAATATCCAGAAAGGGGATAAATGCCATGAGACACAGTGAATTCTGCCGAATTTCATGGTAGAATGGTAACAGAGAACTCCCAAGAGCTCATCAAACACACCAGCCCATTAATAGGTTGCGTTTCATTCAAAATGCTCTTTTCTCCAGGTCTTCCCTTGGATTTATTCTTCTGATCTCAGAAGATGTTTTTGCAGCTTCTGATCTCTATCTCAGGCAGCTGGAAGTCAATTTTTTGTTCTGAGCATCAGGGGAGTTAGGCACTGAGAAAGAACTAACTGTCTTCAAACACAGCTTAGACAAAAGATGGATGTCTAAGTTAAAGAGAGCAATAAAATGATTATGTCTAAGGGCATTGCTTCAGTTGGACAGGTGCCTACATACCTATGGTATCTGACAAAAAAAAATCCTCAAAAGTAGCATGATGTCTTTGCAGAGCTAGCTTGCTGCTTCTATTACTATTGTTTCATGCAATCTAAGAACTAGGTGTTTGTGTCCCCATTCTTAAGAGTTTGACTTGTTAGGCAGGCCTAGAGCACAAGTACTTCACACAGGAGAAATCAAAGTACATTTCATAAACAAAGAGGAGAGGGAGCTCATAGTGATTCCACTATGAGTGATTGCACTCCGTGGTGTCTTAGCCATCACGGAGCCCTACCCCTTCTGAGAGACAACCATATGTGCACGTCTTTCCTTACTGAGAAAGATGTGATAAACAGAACATGCTTGGTTCCAGGGAGGGCTCTAGGTACAGATAAAGTAGGTAGTTGTCTGAGGTAGCAAATTGGTGAAGATGGCAAAAGACCCTCCAAAAAGGATGATCATCATACCAGTGCTACCTGGATAAGACTGAGTCCTAAAGTAAACTAACCCTCTTGTCTGTCTTCCCAGCCACCTTTCATTCCTGAGTCAACAGCTTAACCCAAACATCTATTCCTCCATGTAAATCATTATCCTCAGTTTTATGCCCAATACTTCTCCTGTTCAGCTTGACTGAAATTTTAACAACCCTCTGTTGATATTTTATATTCCTTTCCCTACCTTGTTGTACCTTACAACTATTTATTTATTTCAAGTCTCTATGCTTTATTACACCTCTTTAGTGATCACCATTCCTGATCCTCACTTCTAAATTTACTTTCTTTCCTTGGATAAACTCCATCTACTCTAATCCTTTGCTATTTTATTTTATCTGTACCTTCTTCAAAATATTTCTAGTAACATAGAATCATAGAATCATTAAGGTTGGAAGAGACCTCCAGGATCATCTAGTCCAACCGTCCCCCCACCACCATAAACCACTTTGCTACAAAATAGCACTTATTGGTGAATTCTGGGGTTTTTAAACCATTAGGATTGAATTCTTATAAAATTTTAGTTCATAACTTGAATTCCAAATTGCACTCACTTTTTGAAACCCCTCCTTTCCTACAAAAAAAAATTCTTTTCCTGCAAGACACAAGGAATCTTCAAGGACAAATAGCAAAATATGTCAAGTCCATCAGGCATAAAACTTCCCACTGTTTTCTTTCCTTCTTAATCTTCCTTACTATTTCCTTGCTTTTGCTACGTATATAAAAAAGAAAACATGGTTCAAACTTAATGCTTTGTATTTGCAAAGCAAAAACATACTTTTAAAATTAATTAAACTGATCTCCTGGGCATCAAATGTTACCATAAAGCAACTCATTGTGGAAAACTTAGATTTTTTTTAAAAAACTATATACTTACCAGTTTCCAAAGTTCTCACCAGAAGTGGGGAAGATGACTGATTCCCATGGCCAAGTCTGGTGAACGCCCTTACAGAGATGTTGTAGAGAGTATATGGCTTCATTTCGGTTAGTGATATACTTGTTGATGAGGCATTTTTAATAAATAAATCATTGAAATCACTGTACAGAACTTCAAAGTGAGTTATGAGACCATTAGGCTGCTTAGGTGGTAACCATCTCAGATTTATTTCTGTTGCAGTGACGTTTATTAACTCTACATTTTGGGGTGGGGAGTCTGGTTCTGCAATACAGAATTAAAGAGAAAAAAACCCACCTCTGAGACTTTCAAGTAATTCAGTACAGGACTGATCTCATAAATCTATTAGATCCTAACATTTAGATTAGCTAACTGTATCAAAAGGGCTACACTCACTCACTCTCCATCTCAAAGCTTTACCACTTTTCATCGCAGTTGATTTTGATATGTCTTCTTTTCCACTCATAAAACCAGGCATCTTTTTGCATCCCAGACACTTTAGCTTTTCTAGAATTTCTTCTCTCATCCACTTATAGATCTATCCAAAACTGCATTTATTAAGTGTGAAATGTTTTCTGTCTGCTGCTCTCATGCAGACTGATCCTTCAAATTCTCTGTTTTCCTCAAATTCAAGTCCTTTAAATTTAGCTGAATGCCATCTTATTGTTTTCTTCTTAAATAACCATCCATTTTATTTCACTCAACCAACCACTGAACCAAGAAAGGGACTATATGCACTGTAACTAAATTCTCTTTAGTTTACTGATACAGCTGCTAACTGATGACCATGAAGACCCCAGGGTAAATCTTGCATGCACTGGTGTGAAGGTCATGCACAAAAGACATCGAGCTCCGGGGTACTGTGTTGGCTAAATCTACTGGCAACATACGAGTTCATGTGACTCCAGTGAGCAAATAACACATGGAAGTGCTGAAGGAGTGAGTGGGCTGCACTTATGAATAAAATCAGCTTTGAATGTCAACCTTGATTCCTCTGAAGGCTTCGTCACTTCACCCTGAAATAACCTGCTTATAAATTTTTTTTAAAATGTACTAAGAACCCAGAACTGTGCAATTCAATTTGTGTACAAATACCTACATCCACATATTTCACAATTTATCACGGGGGTTTTTGTCCTAAAGGTCTCAGAAACCACTTACATTCCTGATTTCTGAGCCCGTGAATGAAAAGTGTTAACTGTAACAGATCACTACTCTCTGGACAAGACTGCCCACACAGATATTTCCCATGTGAAGAAGCTTAATTTTCAATTGAAATGCATTTTGCAATTTATCTGGTATGACAAAATATTTAAATGCAACAGCCTAGTATCTTCCATCCTAACATAAGTTATCTAAGACAGATGTAATGAACTTTTATTTGGTGTTATCTTTCATTTCAAGTCAAACAAGTTTTCACTTCTAGGTTGGCTAAAGTTAGGAGACATGAATCTCAGTCTGAATTACCTCAAACTAAAGAACAACAAAGGAGAAAAGAGTAATTACACATATCCTTAAAAAGCAGGAATTATCAGTGGTTTTCTCAATAGTTTCCTCAAGGCTTCCACACCTCTCTTACCAATGGATGAACTGCTGGCCTGAAACTCCACTCTGAACAAATTTCAGTGAAAGAGATATTCAGATAAGTGATGTTCTGTTCTTGTGATAAGCCTTTTCTCTGCAAATACTAACAACGTAGAAGCATGCAACCTTTAAAAAATTTACGAGCATTTTAAGTTTCACTGTTTAATTTGATATTTTGGTTGATTGGTTATTCATATCATCTAAGCTTCATAAATCCCCATGATTTTTAATCCTGTAATCCTTTGCTCTCTTTTATTCCCACTTAATTATTTTTCCTCTATTGTAGTATATTTGGCAATGAGAGAGATAAATGTCAACTGGAGAATTACCTTCTTTATCACTTTGGTAAAAACTGGAAATAACTTTGCTGAAACCAGTGAAAATATAAACCTGATATAAATGAGAAAAGATCAAGGTTTACTCCTCATGACTTTGCTCTGTAAATCAAATTCTTGTGTTCTCTTTGCAGAGGCCAATGGCAACTCTATCTACTGCCCCTGTGCCTTCATGGGTGGAGACTGCCTTGTAAGCAAGCAAGAAAGATCCGGAAATCTTCGTAAGGCAGTATTATACCCTACAAAGGTAATATTATACTCTACATTAAAACTATTGATCAGTCTTGAAACACATAAAGCTCCAAACCCATAAAAAAACAACTGCATATAATATCATTTAATATAAAAAAAACCTTATAGAGAGCAATATGGCCTCTGAATTGTTGAAACCTGCCATTTTCAGATGCTTCAAAACCAATCTAAATTCCATATAAAAAAAAAAAGAAAAAAAAAGAGAAGAGCTGGAGTCTCAAAGAGAATGGTTTCCAGTGAAGGAACCTCAGCCCTGCAGCTTTGTTCCCATTTCTCTATCAGAGTTGAAATGTGATTGCTGTTCATGCTGCAGCTTTCATCATTATTTCTAGCACTTACCTAAAAATGGACTGAATGATGTCACTGACTGATAGGAAACTAATCATTTCAACAAATAACTGATTTTATTTAGACACTTTCTTCCCCTCCTTATGTAAGTGCCCAGTAAGCTGAAGAAACGCAAACTTCAGTACAGAAATCAAATCATCATTGCAAACAATGTATTTACCATCTTCAGGGGTTGTCACAAAAACATCATTCTCTTCAGACAAAGCACTTTCTCCAATTGTAGTAGAGGCTGCGACTCTCATTTTATAATTTGTGTACTTTTTTAAACCTGAAAAGATTAAGCAAAAATATCTTAACTGTTGTGTTCTTAAACACATTTTTTCCTCATAGCTACTTAGAAAACTATAAAAATGGTTACTGTTCTAAGAGGTTTTGACACACATTTGTCACCTAGAAAACAGAATATGTGTAACAACGTTTATTTAGTGAGGGCCAAGTAAACACTCAGTCAAAGCAACAGATTTTGAAATAAGTCAGCCAGCTTCAACTCTGTAAATAGTCTTAAGAATTTATTTGTCAAAACAAAGGATGTGTATGCATACATCCAAATACGTGTTTTTATTCTGTATGTATTACTCTGATTAGCATAAACAGATGCCTGAAATCCCATGAGGAATGCATTTTCTTCAATTACTATCAAAATTATCACCTTAAAAGAATATTATTACTAATGTCAGACAAATATTGTGAAAAAAATCCTGGTCTGAAAAAGAATTGATAATTTAGGAATAATTTCCTACATGGAAAGAAGAGGCTGAGGAAAAAATTCCAAGGAGAAATCCTTTTCACAAATTACTATTCCGTACCTTTCACAAATTACTAATCAGAATGTTTCACAAATTACTGCTCATTTTACCCAGTCCCCTCCTCCCATCTCACATTCCCTGCATACCCTCTACAGTAAACAAATCTGTCAGTAGTGTCCCAACCTTAATTTTACATGCGCTGGTGTTCTCTGCGTGTGGATGTGAGTGGATGGGGGAGATTTGGTCCACCTACCTTGCAAATGGCTACATTACATAAAGTTGGAAAAAATAATATTATATAATGTATTTGCATTTATATTTTTAATCAAATGACACTGTACCTGTCATAAGTAAGCTGTTGTTTGAAGTGGTTGTGTGGAATGCTCTTTCTGTATCCAGTTCCATTGCATAAACAGTATAATGAATGATTTTCCCATTGGGATTTGCTGGAGGATCCCAATAGAGCAAAACAGAGGAGGAGCTAATATTCTTGTAAGATATATTTTGTACTGAGCTTGGAACTTAAACAAAACCAGAAAAAAATAAAGGTAAGGCAAATAAATTATTTAAAAAATTTTAAAAGTTCAGTGAAAGAAGTCATATATGTTAACTTTGGTAATATCAGAGTTACAACATTTTACCTTGTTCACGTGTCCTGACCGTAAGAACTGATGGTGGTCCTTCTCCAACAGCAGTGAAAGCAGACACACTGATTGCGTAGTCTGTGAAAGGTACGAGGCCCTTTATAACATATGACAGTTCTTCAGCCAAAATGTTAATGGTATACTGATTATCTGTGATTGAATGGAGAGAAACAGTTACTTACTCATAAACTAATCTTCTTCTTTTGCATTCTAAACTCACTTTGACGTAGCAACGTGTAACTATTTTATTATTAAAGACTCAACTTTCATGGCAATTACAAAAATGTAAAGAAAAGTTTACACTCTGCCTCCTAACTGAATCAAGAAAAGGCTATTATAGGTCTATTTTCATGTGTACAACAGATAGATTGGCCCAGGTGAAAGAATGAACGGGCAAGAACTAAAACCATGAGGTTTATACTGACAGATATCTGAAAAAAAATTTGAAAGAAACTCTACCAGGAACTAGGAAAAGGTATATTTGTATATGGTCTGATTTCAGTGGCTTCAGAACCATGGCTCCTAGGTTGATGGGGCTTTCAATTTTGGTTTTTTGGGTTTTTTTTTTTTTTTAATTGAGAAAGACAGATTCCCTCTTTCCTGCCCTCCCAACAGTGCTATAATAACTGTACTTGAAATGGCTCCCCTCACAGATCCTTTCACACTAGTATTTTTAGAAGAAGAGTTGTGGTCAGCAGAATGAAGAAGTCATATATGCTCACAAAGAGCTTGAAATAAGTCAGCCACAATCCAACTGTGCTAGTCAAAATTGTCTGTTATAAAGCAGCCATTATTCTATTGCAACATGAAAAAGTGTGGGTGCTTTACTTATCTGAATATCAGGCTCAGAGATTTTTGAGACCAGCATTAAAATGGAGGCATCTAAAAATCAGCATACCCTGTTGAAAATTTGGCCATCAACAGCTTTAACTACTATAATAACCGCTATAAAATAATACTTGTATTATTTTTATTTTTACATCAGATGCTGTCTGAAATCAATTTTTCATCAAGACAGATATCTTCTATCAACTCAGTATGTCAAGCTGAACGAGGCCATAAAAAGAAGATTCACATTCAAAGCACTGTATGCTTCTCTGTATGACAAAGAATTTTCTTCAGGATTAATATAGTACAGAAAAGATCTACTGTAGTTTAAACTAATGGATTAAATTCTGGTTTTAGATACTGATTTATACAAAGGAATTCAGTGACCTCAACAAAAAAATAAAAACTTTCTCCCTACTGTTCAAAATTCATTGTAAAAATTTGAAGTGGTATTTTAAGTCTCTGCCTGTCAGCTGAAGCCTGCTTAATGGTTTGTAAATATCCATAGTTGGTAAAGAAACACTGGTCCATTGATAATACAGAACAAGTGTACACACTAATGACATCACCATGTCATGGGGTCATCTCCACCTGTTTGTCACCCATATAGCAAAGTTGTAACTTTTTGACCTATTTACCTTCACTGACATTTGGAAACCTATTAGTCAAAAGGCTTAGAGAAATCAAGGTCTCTGAAGGGCTTGGAGATATGTTAATCCCTGACAATCACACCTGCTTTGGCAACTGTAATAACTGATTGTCTATGCAGCTTGGCTGATGGCTTTCGGGTGCTCCTTTCACTAGGAAGAAGGTCAGCTGGGTGACAAGGGGCTAGTTCCTGCCTGTGTGGCATTCCCATTTGCTTCAGAAGGTTATTTGGTAGTAAAAAAATCTGACTCCAGCAAATGACCCATTCATAATTTGCTTGAACCATGTGCTAAAGACCATATCTGGGACAGTGATGGGGGTCCTTCGGAGCAAAGAAGCAGACACAAGATATTCTAAAATATCTCACCCAATGCAGAATGCAGTTCTGCAGCTCCATTTATAGCAGGCAAATTATCACTAGACACACTTGTAAATATTACTGGGGAAGCTGTCTGAATGCTGGGAAACATTTCAGCTGAACCTTCATATAATTCACTGGCCGTTTCCATTGAATTCCAAATGGGAGGTCTGATGTTTTCATTTATCATGTATGGTTCCAAAGAATCAATCAAATACTAAAAATCAGAAATATAAAAATAAATCACAAACCTCATCATCACTAAATTATTTAATTAAATTTACACAAAAAATAGAAATAGTGTTTGTATATTTGTGCATATACACACACGCTATATAAATGCTGATATACAAATATTGTCTTTTGTTATAACAATAATTAACTTTGCAAAATACAGTATTTCTCATGAAAAAGCTCAGTTGCCAGTAGCCTACAACCTTTAATTAATTTTTATTGTTTAAACAAACACTACATTCTTTTTTTTTTTTAATTTATTAAAATATGGAGTTTATAGTAAAGTGGCAATTTAAGAGCAAGCCTTTAATACTATATCCTTGGAGTTATATTGAATACCCACATGTTTGAGTTTGGGAGATTCCGTCTGCACTACGCATGTTCTGAAACAGGGTTGCAGGCACTGAAAATAAGAGGGCTTCAGATGCCCTGCTAGGTCATGAAGAAAAGGAATAACAGGTTAACTAGATCTCTGAGAGGGAATAAGGGGAGAGGGAGAAAACCAGAAGCTAATGAAATAAGGGGGAGAGAGCAAATAATTGAGTATATGTGTGAAAAGGGAGAGTGAAAGGGATGTAAATGATATAGAGGTCCATAGGACAGAAGGGACAGAAGGGACAAAAGACAAACGTTGGAAAGGGATGGCAGTAGATATAGGGGGAGCAAGAACTACAAAGAGAGGGAGAACTAAAGCAGGAGGGAAACGAGAGACAGCCCAGAGCATAGATACAAAATGGTGTGTAAGCACTAGATCATTATGCCCCTTCAGAATCTGGGACCAAATCCAGGACTCCGGTGTCTCTAAATTGTTCTGCTGTCATCGTGAACACTCCCCACTCACACATATGGCCCACTTCACTGCCAGAACGAGATGCTTTTACAGTGATGTAACTAATACACATTAGCTCCCTCCCTACAGACTCTGGGTGGAGAGAGGGCAAAGCAGCTTTTTTGCTGCAGCAACTAGGGAGGATTAACCACAGGCAGAGATACAGCATTAATCTCACCAATAAACCAACAGGTAAAAGCTATGTATGCCCCATCTTCACCAACACTATATAGCAAAGTAGTAACCTATGAGGAAATACCTTTTGCCTCTGGGCATTTTCCACTTATAACAGTCTTTTATTGCTACTAGTTATTGAGTACTGTTAGCACTGTGGATCCGACAGTTCTAATCCTGTAGACGCTTTAATCTCGGGTCAACGTGGTTCTAAATAAAGTAATGCTTGTTATGGTTTGTTTGGGTTTTTAATTGGAAAATTACATTCAATAAACTGCAATAAAGCAGCAACAATGCTAAACTAGGAACACAAAAATTAGGAAATCCCATCATTAAAGCATGTCTGTGCAGACAATTTTCATTTTTTCTGTGTGTTATGATACAATCTTTAATTATAGAGTTATATACTTTCATTTTCCAAGGACGCCTGCTTGTTTTAATGAATGGATCCTTATCCTAATTTTTTTCCCCCTTACTTCTTATTTAATGTTTGGCTCCAGGGCTCTGTTTAATGTATATAATTCGACTTGAAAGCAAACTCCTTCATTGAGTTCTACATCAAAAACAGATTCTGTGTCAGATCCAGAGAAAGACATCACCATTAAAAAAAAAAAAAAAAAGGAATTATTCAAACTTTGGTCTCCTATGTTCAAAATTAAGAGCAAAAAGTCCTCTTTCAGAAAGCACTCAGTCCTGACCTGAACGTTTGCTATGTGTCTACAGTTCTGTGCTGCATACTCAGAGCTGCCCCATCTACACATATAGACCACATCAGCACCCAAAATCCAGAAGTTAGACTGACTGACAGCCTAAGTCTCTGAAAAGATTTGATCTGGTAGATAGAAGTGCGCAGTTATACTTAAGATACAACATTGGATGGAGTTAAGCCTGTAGTATCAGACATGTAAATTCAAGGCTACAAATGGGGTAGGAATTCCAGCGGTGTTTGGCCTGCAAGCAGAGCACCTGACCAGCCTTGGGAGACTTATGTTGAATTCACTTCTCAGGATTCATACCCACATCTTCTAGGAGTTTGCCTGAGTGGCTGTGTATTGATCTAGGCACCTAAATCTGTACTTTGTTAGGTTACCCTACGCCACAAATAACTCAAAGGCTAGAAAGGATAAGACTGTGGGCTATGACTTCCTGCCTTCAGTAGCTAAGAAAGTCTGGATCAGTCTGCCAGAATTATTTATTCTTTTCATGTTGTGGAAACAGCATTACTGGAATGTCTTTAAAACCCAGCCAAAGAAAGAGGGTGGGGTGAGGAAGGTGGCTTTTAAAAGCATTGACAACTCTTCTGTGGTGGCTAATTCTACATTCTGTACCTATCAGATAAGGCAGAAAACAAATTCAATCTAGCAAAGAAATCCATATAAAAAAACCTGAATACCTTATTTTTTCCTTCAAGAATTGTGTTTTCCAGAGTCACTTCTGTTTCCTGCACATGTACTTTAACTCTATACTGGGTAATGATTCCATTTGGTTGTCGTGGCTTCCTCCAAACAATTTTTATATACGTTGCTTCCACTTCTGCTAGATGTAAATCTGATACAGCACCTGGGACTAAATATTCAAGAAGAAACTTGATTTAATTAAACATCTCTAATTACTACAAGCTTTCTCAGCACTGCATGGAAAGTACAATAGGCATTTAATTAAAGTTCATATCCTTATCTTTTGAGTTGCTTCTGTGCAGGTAGAGAGTTACTTCACATAGCGGTTTTTCTTCGCTAACAAGTTACAGTTCTAAATATATGTACACAGGTTTTTGAGATATATAACATATGTACAAATACGGTAAAATCCGGAGATGATGTAAATCGGGACGGCTCTACTAAAGTAAGTGCGCTGGAAGCAAGAAGATCTTTGTTAGCTTACTGTAGCTCAAGTATATTGAAAATGAAAGGTTAATTCTAAATTTATCAAAACCATACAAGAGTGAAGTAAAAAGCTGGAAAAAAATTAACATAGAATCATAGAATCACTAAGGTTGGAAAGGACCTTCGAGATCAAGTCCAACATGATACATCTTGTTCATTTCACTTTTATAACAGGTTTTGGTTCAATTTCTCCTTTAACTACACAGTAATAACAATACAGTACTTTATGTAGCACTGCCAAAGATCACAAACATTCATATTCAATAGAATGATATTCAGAATCGATAAGAAAAATAATTTTTTTCCTAACATACCACAGAAAAGGACAAACTTGCTATTACTTGCATAATGAATGGTCATTGATTTGGCATTAAAATGAGACATTCTAATTCATTCTTAAAGAAACCTCACCACCACCAAAATCCTCTTTGGCTTCTGACGGTGAGTTTACACAGAATATGAGCATGGTTGTACTGAGGCAGGCCATCTCTGGAAATTGTCTCTGAGACAAAATATCTGACAAAAGCAGATACTTTGGATACCTCGGGAAATAATACAATAAATAAGGATAGGTGTTCCTCCTGCTGTTACACCTTGACAGCAAGCATTGCAGCAATCACTGATTGAGAGGTTTTCTAAATTGGTACTGCATGGCATAAACTCAACACAAAAATAAACATTTTGAAACTGCCTGCCTATTACACACTGATTCTCAAATTTTTCTGGTGGCATTCTCAGCCGCATATCCATAATCCTGCAGAATCTCACACACATGTAATATAAAAGTGCATTTCTATTGAGCAAAGGGCTCTCACCTGGCGAATGGACTATTGGGAGCCAATGCTCCCAAACGACAGAGGAGATGGCTCTGGGAAGAACCAACTGCTTGATTGACCCAGGACAAGATCTCGATGTTGGGTCTGCCTCAGAGCTATGGTCCCTGGTAAGCGGCTCCATTAGAAAATGGTATGGGGCCTTGGATTTGGTAAAAATCAGTCAAATTAGATGTTTAACAAGAAACATTGGGGCTGAACAAACTGACCATGGGGGAAATCCTGCGCTGTTCTTTCTCTTCCACTTGCTGCCATCTAATGGATAAGGGGGCGACCTGCAATTTAATTACCATACCTAAAAATACCTTTCATTCAGACAGAAACTACTTTTCTTTCACAGTCCCTGAAGGCTTCTGATAGCAAGTAAATTTAGCGACAGTGTATGAACTCGAAAAGAATGGAGAAATAAATCTACATAATAAATTTTGAGCTAATTTCTTTCATTAGCTTATTATCTCTCTCTTTTAAGACTCTTATAACACAATCATTCTTTCTTTTGCAAAGTACCTCAAACGCTTTGAAGGGAAAACTGAAACCAGGTATCGTGTACAGCCAATTTACTTCATTTTTTTATGCTTACTTACCATCTGCAGGAGTGAAAACTGTAAGGTTAGTCTTTGGCCCCACCCCAGCACTTGTCTCGGCACAGACGTACACATCGTATGTTGTAAAGGGCACAAGGCTACTAAATACAAACTTATGATCTTTTGTGCTGTTATCCAGAATATGACCTGGAATGAAAAATGAAGAGATTCTAACTCAAAAATAAAAGCAGTCCATTATTTGCTTATACTAAATATAGCTGTTTTCCAGGATGATGAACAAGGAAAATCCAAATTTATTTGTGAAAAAGCTAGTTTGGGATCAACCTCATTGGAAATAATACTGAATGCCTGAAAAAATCCCTCCAAACCATCTCAAGAAGACATGAGGTTTAAGAAGTAGGGATTTTTTGTTTATAAATTAATTTCTATTGCTTTTCCTGTGTGATCTCATAAAAAATGTCAGTACACAGCTCATTTGCTCCTTACTTAACTATATGCAGTTACATAACTTTTTTAAACATACGTGTCTGAGTTAAAAAAAAATACAGAAACTCCAAAGCAGACTCATACAGTTGACTGTATACTATGTGAGGATGAAAATACTCCAGAAATCTTTAACAGAAAGAGAAAAGAGTAAAGGTAAGGTAAGGTACAGAATTATTTGGATACATAAGCACCTCAGTTCAGCTGTGAGCTTAGCCTGTCAGCTCTCTAGAAGAGTGAGAAAAGCTAGTTTCCTCCATTAAGAATATCTGCTGTGGATTTCATTGTGTACTCGTCCTCATGATGGACAGACTTGTCCCTTAAAAATTATCTAAAAACTATTAAAAAGCCTAACAGTGAAAAGGATACATAGCACTGCTTTCAAATATTCATTATTGACTGGCAGGGACACTAAGCATGCAAGGCTAAGGAAATAATCACCAAAAAAGACAAAGAAATAAAATCTTCAATTCAGACTTACCAGATGGTCCATACAGCTCAACTCTGTAACTAAACTTTCCTGTTACTATGGTTGGTGGGTCCCACATCACTGTGAAAGACTTTGCTGTAATGTTGCTCTTGGCAAAATTCTGTGGTGGATCTTCTGGAACTTAAACAATATTGGAAAAAGTCTTTAAACATAAAATAATTTATATTAGGATTTCTGAGAACCACATAGCAGACAATTCATTTTAAACGTAAACATTACATATTCTAAAGGGAAGCTACATTAAAAACACATCTCATTAAAATGACTAATTTTTATTTAATTTCTTTTTTAAGGTTATGCTCACAAAATGTATCAAGAGAGCTGGTAGGATGCAAATAATCCTTAAAAGACAAAGGTGGCAGGGATTCTACCAAGTTTAGCATGGATTTCATCATAATATACATTACATACAGAAGATGCTCAAAATGATTGTGAGGCTCAGCAATACAGACCTCAAATCAGCTACATTTTTCTTCCTTTTTCATATAGACAATACTTCATATCGAAGATTTCTGACAGCACTAATGATATACATTACTATCCTAAAAGGTAAACTTGGAACCAATTAAGCTTGCAAAATCATTGTGTACTTGAGCAATTTTCTATTTTCATTACACTATTCACATAAATGAAATTAATTCAATACTCAGGTGATTATGGAATCTGATTGCTGTCCTGACTCAAGCGTACCTTACTGCATCAATAAGTTAATGAGAGTTTACTATTGAGATGAGAATCTGAATCCAAAGATAACTAAAAGAGGTGGAATTTTTTACATCCATATAGAGTAAAAACAAACCTGACTTTCAAAAATGCTGCATATGCCAGGTAAACTTATGGGAACTGCTTAGTGTACATTTCTATGAAAATCAGGTCTTGACATGTCATGTGTGAGATTTAAGCCAATGTGGACATATAGACGGATCCTGTAAACAAATATGCAAGCTAACTAACATACAAGTCTTAAAAAGTACTATCATCTTTTGTAAAAACAAATGCACAAATGAAAGAAATGAAAAATCCTGCCATTCCTAAAAGATATGCTGTAGACTGGTCACTAATGACTACTTAGTCATTCTTAGGTATGCAAATTGTATCAGCTACAATTGTACATCATTTTGAAGTATTCTTTTAAGAGTCTACATTTTTTTTCAAGGTTTAAATCTTTTTCTCTTTGTAGAAGTATCCTCCCCTTGACAGCCATTCCAGCAAAGGAAATATTTGCACACTGAGCTTTCAATAAATACTTATAATGAGGCATTTTAAAACACTTTAAAGAAGTAGCCTCTTTTTAAAGATCAAAGCAAGAAAATATCATCTTTGTCAAGAACACAGGAGCGATTCAACACAGCTCAGAAAATTCTGGTTGGAATGGGACAGAAATAATTTTCAGCATTTTAAAATGGAACATCAATGCGCTATATAGTAGGGACATATATTACCTTCACCTGTGTGGTGAAACGGGCATGACAACAACTCTGTGTCATGATCCTGTGTTAGCAGGAAAGTGATATTTGAAATAAATGTGCTCTCCATCTTCCCACCTACTGTGACAAACTATCAGTTCCTCTCCCTCAAGCCTCATCTCAGACACTCCAGAGGAGGATTGGAATGTGAAGTTTGGCCATACAGGAAACTGGTAACTTGGTGGGAGTGGCTAGTGTGACACTGAAGAGATTCATGTAAGAACAGACACTTGGAGAAGGGAAGTGGATTTCAGTAATTACAGAGAGACTGGATGATGGTGCTCGATACTGGAGGGGGAAGCTGTTACAGTAATCACAAAGAAACACTCCTAAATCATGATTTTACTATATAGGCTATATAGATACATACAAACTTTAGCATGTAAAAACATCTTTCCCACTGAAGCAAACAAAAGGTAAAAAAATAGAGATAATGAATCAAAACACCTATTAACTCATAATGCCTTCCTAACAAATCACCAATCAACTTTACAGCCAGTCTCTGGACAGGTTCCTTGGCATGCAGGCCTCACAGGGGAGCACTTTAAAAAACACCTGAATGCTCATAAGGTGAAGATCTACTAGAGGTGGATCCAGAATCATAGAATCCCTAAGGTTGGAAAGGACTTCCAAGATCTTCAAGTCCAACCATCAACCTCACATCACCATGCCTACTAGATCATGTCCTGGAGTGCCATGTCTACACTTTTTTTTAATATCTCCAGGGACGGTGATTCAACCACCCAAGAAGGCAGTCTGTTCCAACACCTCACTACTCTTTCCATGAAGAAGTTTTTCCTAATATCCAACCTAAACCTCCTCTGATACAACTTGAGGCCATTCCCTCTTGTCCTACCGCTTGTTACTTGGGAGAAGAGACCCACATCCTCCTCACTACAACCTCCTTTCAGGTAATTGTAGAGAGCGATCAGGTCTTCCCTCAGCCTCCTCTTCTGCAGACTAAACAACCCCAGTTCCCTCAGCCGCTCCTCATAAGATTTGTTTTCAAGT
>VWZZ01007437.1:68200-80186 GCA_013399095.1 Psophia crepitans | reverse complement strand
GCGTGCACAAGCAAAGCAAAACAAGGAATCCATTCCCCACTCCCCACGGCAGGCAGGGGTTCAGCCATCCCCAGGGCAGCAGGGCTCTGTCACGCATAAGGGTTACTTGGGAAGACAAACGCCATCACTCCGAATGAAGCAGTATGCTGCATTTGAAAGCAGTATATACCTGATTCTGGTGTCCGGACAATTGCACTGTCAATGTAACCTGCTTCAGTGGTAACTGCAGAGACTTCAAAAAGATAGGTGGTATATGGCCTGAGGTTAGTTATAACAAAACTAATTGGTTCATTCCAAACAGAGCTCATTTGACTTGGTGCTTCTGTACTTGGTGTAACTGTAGTCCGTGAAGGAATTGTGGATTTGCCAAAAGTAGTTGAAGGAGTGGTAGTACTCCACAGAAAGGATTCACTGTTATCCTATAAAGACAAAATATGAAATATGATAAACTGCATCTATAACCTATAATCGGAAATATATGTAGATCAAAAAAGGCAGACAGACCATCTTTAAAATAAAATTACTCCAAATTGATTCTCCTTTTAATACTTCAATTCTCCATATTTAGAGTATCATTTCATTAGCTGACATTGCTAGCACATCCTGATAGTGACAGGTATTAGTTCCCTGGCTTATCCCAAAAGTTCTCAAATCTGACTGAACAGAAACAACACTCTAGGATTCATTTAATTATCCCTAGATTACATTTTCAGTATTTAGTCTCTCTCTTAAAAAAAAAGTCCCCTAGTGAGATCCTTCCACATCACATGTATCCTATATGTATGTATATATTATAGCATACATATATCTATATATAAAGGATATACCAGAAAGGGGTTTCCTAATCCATACTGTCAGGAGACACCTCTGAAAAACTGCTAGACATTGTGATAACCAATGCTTATGATTCAGTCGGTGGCATTCTCTCTTCTCAGTGCTGAATTAGATCAGCCTGATGTGGAGAACCTTCATAATGCCTGAGATGAAACCAATGAAATCTGAAATCAAAGTCCTGATAAATTTTGTAATTTAAAACTGCACTTTTCATTAAAAGACTAAGCCTAGCATTCTGGACAAAAAAAAAAAAAAAAAACCAAACCAAAAAAAACCCCCACTCTGCTGAGGATAAAGAGGAAAAGGAGAATAAACACTGGAAAAGAAAATTTTCTTCGAGAAATTCTGAAAGGTATACATTGGTTACAGGTCTGAATCCAATGAATATTCAAAATTCAGAAATTTTTCCATGAATGCTTACTTTAAGAACATTTCTTATTTTGATAAGAAAAGTATTTTAACAATGTTGAAATTTGATACACAGAATAAAGCATGCATTTAAAATATAAAAACCATCATCATACTATATATAAAAATAAGATATTAACATTATAGTGTCTGCACTGTCCAAGCAACACAATTGTAAATTCTGGTATAAAAACCAAAAATATAAAAAAATAATTCAAAATTACCTATTTCATCATCTTCTGTTAAAAGGACATCATATTGACCCTTTCTTAACACTTTGATTAAACTGAACTTTTCATGGAAAACTATTCCATTTAAAGTGTTTTGGGCAGAAAGGTTTTTCTTCAACCATTATATCCTGCTTTGGGCCTAAATTTGTAAAGTATTTGGGATTGTTCTGAAAATTAAGTCCATAAGTTTTTATGTCTCAAAATTCAAATGTAAAACTATATTCTGCATCTTGAGTTTATTTCTAATTTAAAAGGTTGATAGCACACTTACATTACATTCTGGTAACCTCCCAGACAGAAGGTCCTCTACTTTAACCAAGACATCTTTCACTACAATTCCACTTCTTGCATGTTTCACACTAATCTTGAAACTAGTTATCTTTCCATTTGGTTGCCGAGGGAGAAACCAGATCAGATTTACAGCTGAATAATTTAAGGCTTCAACTGTGAGATTCACTACTTTACCTGGAGCTTGAAAACAAAACAAACAAAAGCAGTGAGACATACTTTTCATCTCAGCACTGGAAAAAAAAAATAATTCCTTTTTTTTTGTAATACCACTTCTAGCTTCCAAAATCTGAAGCAAATCATTCACAAACACATGTATAGTAGCTAATATGTAACTAGCTCTTTTCCAGTCTAGTTTAAGTGTGAAATATTATTATTTTAGTCTCATAATAATATAGTAATTGGTTTGGTCAACTTAAAAATATTCTTCCTAGAAGCAACTCATCTACGGTTCAGAAGTAGCAAATTTTTCCTCACTTCTGTTTGTTTAAGAGCATATGGCAGCAGTGGGTGTCTTATTCCACTTTACCTGTGTCATGTTTTCAGCTGGATATAGATTTTTGGCAGCTTTAAATAGCTCAATTTAATTTGAATAGTCACTATTACTACAGAAATGATGGGGTTTTTTATCAGTGACAGTTTCCAGGTCCTTTTGTCAGAGCATCTCTATTAATCACAACACAGAGGAATGGGATGCGGCATCTGAACGAGATTTTACAAGGTATATGAACTTTCTGGAGAATTAGAGCATTGTAGCGCTCTCCTAGTCCTGTCTGCATGGCAGAGGAAGTATTATTTCCTGCCATAGCTAGCCTCAGTACTGAGGAGAAAAAGGTTATGCTGCCTTAAAAATATACACATATACAAGTGTCCACAATCACAGATCTTACACAGCTGAATTGAGACAGATCCTCCAAGTCTCATATTTGGATCCTGCTTAGATTCTTGCTGAATCCCCTCCTCCCAGACTACAGCCTTTATATTTAAATAATTCTACCTTCTGTCTAACTTTCCTACTTTAAACTGTACCTTTTCATGTTGATCAACAAGTTGGAGTTTCTTTAACCATCAAAGAAAGAGTTCAAAAAAAAAAAGAAAGAACAAGTTGAGAAGGTAGAAGTATAAATGTAGTATCAGTGACACAGAACTCTCACCTAGAATTTGAAGAAATCTTCAAATTACATATCTCATAAGGAATTTTAGCTTTAATAATATGTAAGCAGAAACGCATCAAACCCTAAAAAGCTCATGTTCTCATATGGAGAAATGCTGATGCCTCTGTCAAACATGAGTAAATAAAGCTCACGGAAATAAGGTTGTCTACCAACAAGAACCCATAAGGAATAGTTAAAAACAATGATTTTTCATAGCTCCACATGGCAAGTTTACTACCCCTTCTCACATTTCGTTTCTTTACTCATTGCGTTATCCCAGAAACTTGATGCAGAGTGAGGATTTCCTGCCATTAACTGAGATGTGGGACTCTTGGGTTTGCACAGCTACAGAAACCCACCAGGAGTCCTAAACACAGAGGGATGGTCACCATCATGGCAGCACAAACTCTATATTTCACTAAGACTTGTTCACTCCAACATAACTGGCCCGGTGCCAGGCTCTTCAGCCAAGGCTTGACTGCTTCTGGAGTGTGAGAAAGACTACAAACACTAAATTAATAAAGAATATGCAAATTCAGACTACAATTATAATCGTTAAATCTTCAAAACCATCAAGCTGACGTTTCATTTCAGCCATGTTTTGTTTTTTTCTTCTCAGAATTAAGAAGTAAACACAGTAAAATACATTCTGTGATGGGCTTTGTAGAGAAGGCACTTGACTCCAGCACTAAACAAACATGGCTTGACATAAGTAGGCAATGCCAGAGCTGATCCCACAACTGTCTCTTAGTACTGTTGCAGGCAACAGCAGATGGGTCCACTTGAGAGGTAGCTCTGCTCTCCTGTGACCTTGCTTTCTGGAAGCGGCCTATCTAGAAAAAGGCATATGAAAACCCCAACAGAAACATACTTGCATATTAGAAATCCCTATATGCACACACCTTAAATGCTGTTACTAGAAAATAGGACAAAATGCACATTTTTCACTGAGAGAATAAGAAAAAGATTAGGATATTGTTCTAAACGCATCAGCATTTGTTTAAGTATGAAATGTGCCATGGGTACATTATCTGAACAAATTAGAGCAGCTTTAATTAAAATAATTAGCAGCTTTATTAAAATTACCACTTTCTGCAGTCTGAAAAAGAAAGGGACTGCTAAATATTCCAACACCAGCACTGTTCTCAGCAGCAACCTACAGGGGAAAAAAAAGCCACATTAGAGAATCTATAGAATACATAGTTTCAGGGACTATAAAAATCTTAAGGATATACAGATATTCCCCTTCTAGATTTTAAACTATAAATATACAGAGGAACCTGCTTTTTATAGCTGTATTGTTTAATTTATACTCAACATTTAAATGTGAAAAATTAAAATGGAAAATAAATGAAACAATGTAAGAAACTGAGAAAACCACTTGTAAGTATCCACACTTCAGAAGTGCTGAGTTCCTATTTTAAGTCAACAGCAAGAATAACATCAGTAATACTCTTTTTCCTTACCACAATCCACTTAAACCAGCCTCCCCATTCCTCTATTACTTGTACTACAACTTAAGAGTAAAATGGGAAATAGGTTCTTTTTTATTTCTCGAACTCCTGAAGGACAGCAAGGGCAGGTCAGCCTCCCTCAGAGCAGAAACCCAAGGAAAGCATGTCTTTTGGCAGAGAGGGAACTGTGGGTGCACTTTATGGTGTATGTGCCTCAATGCTCACGATCACAGAGTTTTCCCGTGGAAGGGCAGTACATTGAGACTTTGGTAGAATTTATGGAGATAAACACAACGACGATGCTATTTGCTTTGCAATATACGACTTACTGGCAATTTGACTCAGTGATGGGCCATGGCATGCAATGCTTACATAGAAAGAGGAATTAGGTCTGACTCTTTATTTTGAAAAGCAGTGACCGAGACTACAAAAAAGTAAAATGAGCAAAATTTGAACAGTGATGGTGAGAGGTGTACGAAAGAAGCAAAGCAAAAAGCTCTCCAGCCAGGTTAAAGCTGGCTGAGCCATCCCCTCCTGCCAGTGTCAGGGAACAAAGGTATGGCTGTGGTGCTGAGGGAGCGGGCAGCGCAGACTGTGAGGAAAGCAGGGTGAGAAGGGGCAGATGTGCAAAACTACGTGCGGGTCATAGTGGAAGTGACAGCGCGCAGGGGATAACAGAGGGCAAAGAGAGAGGAAGAAGCCAGCAGGTCAGAAAGGAAAACGGTTCTAATCGCTTCTCAGGACTAATCTCTGCATCTTTCAGAAGACTGTAAAGCTATTTAAACAAAAGCACTAAACCATGGCCGACAAACTACAGCAAAGACATACAGGGTAACACAGAAGACAATACAGGATGTAAAGGGATGCATATGCTTAAGACCACTTCCCAATGCAGTGCATGTTCTGCTTGGTAAGGAGAATCTGTGTCACTGGCCAGCTCCTTTATCAGCCGTGCAAACACCACCTCCCCATGCATGCACACCTCATGACTCCAGCCAGCCCTACCTCCTTCCGTGTCACAGAGAGAACTACTGGAAACGTCCCTCAGCATTGATGAATTCTACAGTAATTGCAATAGCTGAAGAAACTACCTGAAGGTCTTCAGTGGGTTGACAAGCAATCGGAAAAATCTGATAGTATTAAAATTACACTATAGAAATCTAAAGTTATGTCCTCACCTGAACATCAGTTTTCCATTATCTCATCTTAAAGTAGGTATTGTAGAAAAGGTCCAGAAAGGAAAATTAGTATTAAGACAGACACAGAAACTCCCATTTCATATGAGTAGTTTCAAGAGAACTGAAAGTTACTGTGAAGTAAGTATGCAAAAATTTGCACGGTAAAGGCGTCAGCCACACACACCAATAAGCTTCGAAGAGAAATCAGAACAAATGCTTACACAATATACTGTTAGCTTCTAGTGACCACTGCCACAAAGAGTCATTATAGAAAAAAGCTTGGAAATATTTTAAAAAGACAAGTTTACTATGCAGTTAACAAAGGACTATCCAACATTCAAGCAGCTTCAGTTCATATTTGGAACTATTCATTTTTATGCTTTGCAGTATGTTGCCACTAATTAAAGGTTAGAAAAAAAAAATCTTAAGTGTGTATTTTGACAAAATTGTCAGTGAACAGATGTTCAGAGTTATCCATAGTTCTGCAACATTTAACGAATTATCAGTTGTAACAGCTATTTCTTTAAATATCTTTTTTTTTTCATTAAAAATAAAGAAATTAAGACAGGGCTGTTACAAAGAGATTGGAAACCCACATTCAAAGCTTATAAGCTCTGTTGAGCTTAATTTTTTACCACAAAAATTAACCAAAGAACCACAAGAACCTACTCGAGACGGAAAACATTTTGGCCACATCTGTGAGGTCGAAAAAGTGTTTCCACCTGAGTCGTTATTGAATCTGTGAGGTTGCTTGTGGGTCAGGCGGTCAGGGCACCCACCAAAGGAGTAGGTAACATAACAGCCCTTTGCTTGCCAACAGACTTTTATTCACTCATGACACGTGGTCCCTGCTAGACAGAGGTTGTTGGGTCACAAGTCACTTTCCTAAGTCAAATTCTGCTCTAAGATCAATGTTTCAGGCACCAGCAATAGGAAGCATTGCCTCCCATATACATATATATATATCAACAAAGGGCAAATTATTGCTAAGTAAAACAAATTATTTTAAATGTACCACAGTTTTCCCAGGGACGATTCGCATATGGAACAAAGAATAGAATTTGCAAAACTTTTCATAGCAAACCCCCCATAAGTGCTACTGAGGTACCCAGAATTCCAAACTGAATTTTCTTAATAATTTAATAACTTTGTCTGAGGAGCTTAATCTGCATAAAGTCCAAGTGATAACAATTTTCTCAAATAGTAGCTGAATTTTTTTGTGGGTTGTTGTTTTGGTTTTTTTTCTTTTTAACAGATGACTGGAGGCAAAGATCAAAGGGTAAACATTTCTCCAGCTGTGGATATACTGGCTTTTATCAGCATGGTCATCACAACTAGATTCACATTGAGCAACTTTCCCACAATGGCAGGCATAATTACATTTTTACTTTCTTACACACACAAACCTTTACAAAGAATCACTGCACAGCGGTATTCTTAGTCTGGTCTACTTCAATATTTTTTTAAAGCTTTGCACTGTATGAACTTACATGATATGGAATGAAGGAAATCAAACATGTAATTTCATATTGATATTGATAAGAAACACCTCCCCAAGGTTCTTATGGAAGAGTAAGCGTGGTGAAGAACTGCTTGGCAAATATTGCCAAGAGGACAGCAGTTCATTTCTGTCCACCTTAAATCATTTATTGTTGAAGAGTTCAGAGAAGGATCAGGAGTGCCTAATCTCAATGTAAACAAATTTCACTTATAGAAGTCATGAAAATACATGTACTGATTTTGGCAGTAGATACTCACTGTGAATATCTAGGCAATAAAATCTATGGAAAGGGAATGGAAAAGTATGACATTTTTTGTTTTAGGAGATATCACTAGGTAAAACTCCCAGGCTTAGGGAAAACAGGTTAAGGTGTTTACAAGCTACATCTAAACAGGCATTCAGGCAAGAAAATGCCTTCTTAAATTTATTAAATTTATAATCTAAGAAAGAAGTATGTACCCACATGCTTTTCTGGATCTGACTGAGATGATTTAGAAATCTGTATGTAATATCAAAGGTGCATCAGTGATTCAAAAGATTAAATCTCAATGACAGTGAAGAAGGATTTAGATTCTACCCTTTGTTTTTTACTTTTTACCACATAATGCCATATGTCAATAAGAAGATCAACAGAAGAAACTACACTTTAGTACAATTTTGGTTGGAAATTATTTAAAGTGGATTTTAAAACCACTACTGTAAACAAATACCTGGCTGATATAATTTGTTATATGGCAACAGTGATTAGCTAAGTCCTTCAGAAAACACTGTATGGACCTACCATAAATTCACACAAATTACAATAAATCAGAATTCAAAATACTGCAAGGCATTCATAAAGCTGTTACCGTAATTTCGTAAGTTGTTCCAGGGTTAAGACTGGTAAGAAGAACCTCCAAACTGTCTGGCTTTGTCGTGACCTGCGTATAAGCTGTTTGCATCCATGGGCAGACCTCTTTATATTTAACAATATAGGAAAGAATTCTCCCATTTGGGTGCAGTGGCGTATTCCATGACAGCAGAATCCCAGCAGAGCCCACTCTTTCACCTGCAAGGAACATAGGGGGCCCAGGATCTAAAAAAAAAATTTAAAAATTATGGAGACACCTTCACAGCTTGTATAAAGAAATTAAATCATCTGTCAGCATAAACCAGTAACACCACTGAAAAGTAATGATGTACTGTCAAATAAAAAGCTTTTTTTTCCTGGCTAGGGTCCAGTTACAAAAATGATTAAATTAATTTTGGAACACCAGGAATATTATTCTATAAAAATGTAACCTTAATTTAAATCTTCATGGACAAAATAGAGTTTAATGCCAATTTAATATTTGAGATATTCTATCATTTGCAATTTCAGTTCCTTTTCCAAAAACAAACTGCACTCTCTTACAAAACGTGTCTGATATGGCTACATTATTTTGAAATGTCTCCAAAGTCTACCACTATACGTATAAACTGGGCTATGGATTTTACTACATGACACAATAGCAAAATTTTCAAAAGTTTCTAAGTTGTTCTCCTTTATGCTTTACTCACATCCAGGGCTGCTTCTTAAAAATACCTGACAGAGAAACTCTCATGCTCTTATTTAACACCTCAGATTCGGTGTATTTTTTTATGGTTAAAGAAGATGAAAAATTATAATGACTGTTCAAAACTCATTATCGTTTCTCAGATACTACTGTGTATACAACAAATACAAAAAAGCATAGTTAAAACAATCAACAAAACTTCATCAGTCATTATTAACTCACTTGTCACATTTGTTGTCACTGTTCTACTCGCAGGTGAACTGTAGAGCGAAGAAGAAACTGCGGAAACTGTAACATTGTATGTTGTTCCAGGAATAGCATTAGAAATATCAGCCTGAAATAGGACATAGATTTATTTAAGTCTTTTACCAAGAATCATGAAAGAAAAAAACTAAAACAGAAAACCCAGACCCAAAAGTTTAAGCATTGCATTCGTGAAAGCGATCTCTTAATAAGCTTTTAGAAACACAACCATATTTACAGCAGTAAAAATAGTTTACACCTGCTAGCTACAGTATTTTGCCATCTTATTTAACTACTCTCCATAAGATTTGTATAACATTCAATATTAAAGAACAACAAAATTAACTATTAATTTTATCACAGAATCAGTTATCAGTTTATCTATAGAGGTTTTTCTGTATCATCGCCATTATCAAAGTAAATACGAAGCATTACAAAATTCTTTTTTTAAAGAATAAACACAAAAGCAGCCCGAAAAGCTCACAAGTTTTTCACCCTTAAGCTACCTCATCTTTTGAAATAAACATAATTAACAACTTTTTAGCAAGCATTTATATAAAATACCTGTATCTTTGCAGCTCCAATAAAAAGCAAGAGCAAAACAACCAGAACAACCATTATTTCTGTTAATATTATTATATTTTCCAGACAGCAGAATCAAAAAGTGCTCCTATTTCTTTTTGATGGCTTAGCAGTGAAATGTTGCCTGCATTAATGATTTAAGCACAGATCTTCCTGGCAAGTACACAATTAATGAGCCTGTATTACTCAATAGCTCTGCCCTTCCTTTGTTAAACTATTCATGAACCCTTGGATGTCCGGCTGTATCCTTCTAGCAGACACACAAAAAAGTAAATTCCCTATGTGTTGTTAAGTAACAAGCTCTGGATGCTGGAATTTGCTCTCACCAATTTTTCATTAATCCTTTCATATACATATTTGCATTAAATAGCTAACGAGGCAAGCATGAATTCCTCATCAGCCCAGTGCAGAAGGGAAAAGCTTGCCATGCAAGTCCTGTAATAAAAGCACATACTTGATACTCTCTTACTCCAAGATCTAGGATAACAACAGAACCATGATCAGGAACAAGATCCACATGAAATCTGTCTACGTGTCCATACGGTAGTCTCCAATACAGTGAAAAAGAATATGATGAAACATTGAAGAATTTAAGCCCTTCTGGCTTTGCAGGTTCTGAAAGAGAATTAAGGAATAAAAAACATTAACTTAAATAACCCCCTTTGCAAATATATTAGTAGTTACAGTTGAATATAAAAGCATCCAGGAACGTTTTAATTGCTGCATGAAGGATAATTGCTAATTAGCCTGGATGCAGCAGTACATTATACTACAGCTGCTATGCTGCCTCCGAGACGGCTGATAACCTCCCAGCTATGCAGAGCAGACATCCCCCTTCGCAGAGAGCAAGCTCAGTATCTCTGCTCAGGGTTCTGCTAACAAAGAATCTCTGCACTGTCCTGGTGTTACTGCTGTCCTCACCCTTAAAGCCAGCACTGCTACTGTCCTAACTAGGGCTATTGTTGAAATCCAAGATACAGCTGTTGCTTCTTCTAGCAACAGGGTAGTTAACTCTTTTTATAAATTTTTTTTCCTGTATTTAGAATCCCAGTAATTCCATGAATTCTAGTGAGTTAGGGCCAACAAATCTGGACGGTTTGCTCCTTTCACTAAAGCCAAGTTTTCACCTACCCCGGTCAAACCATCTCACTTTCTTCTCCCCTTAAGCGCACCTTTAAATTTGTATCATCCACTCAAAGCCTAAAAATGAACCAGATTTTAGCTTCGTCAAAGCTCATTAAAACATTATCTACCTTTAATATTGTATATTTTATGCACCTGTGCAATCCATAGCCATATGCATCTGTCTCCTTTCCACTTTGGAAAGACGCACAGCTACCAACTGTTCCTATGCTTACCTCCTGGAGCAAGCCTAGTCAGAGATGTTGTTCATCACATTTGAGACCCGCCACTGCCCTTGCACTCTGCCTTACTAACATGATTCTTCAGAATCCAGATTAAATCTTCTTGTACTGTTTAGACACTAATACCATTCTGCGCAGCCTAAAGGAGCTCCACTCCTTCCTTATTTGCTGTAAATCTGCTTAGATTACATATCTTTCATGAACTCTTTACTTTAACTATCCAAACTTGCAGAATCGTTTCAAACAGATCACTCCAGTTGTGCTGTCAGTCTATCTGGAATAGTAATATATCCAAGTACTACCCCTACATTTTATATTGTCTATTTTCATCTTATACATATGATTTTTAACTTGTTGCTTTATTTTAACACTAACAACAAATACACCCATATGTAGTGGTGTGCAGGTGTAACTGAAAGTGTAATTTCTTCCTTTCAGTACACTTTTATAAATTTTAAGTCCTACTGCTATCATCAGTACTATTATTTCCACAGATCTCAACTTCCTTTAAAGCTGAATTTTATGCTTACAGAGGGTTTTTATATATAGAGTCATGATTAATCTCTTAATGTGATCTCTTTACCTCAGCTTAATTACTTCCGATTCAGCAGTAGAGGAGAGCATAAAAATGTCCTCATGGAAAGAGAAACTCAGTCCCAGGAAGCTAATGCTCCTCCTCCTATTATCCCATAACTAAGAATTACCCTTCCCACTGATGCTGAAAAAAAACCTCAGGTCTGCCCTTCTGCAGATTTAACCACATCACCACGGAACACCTCTGTGTGTGGTTCACTCGAGCCTCATTGCACCTGCTCTTCTACAGTTCTCCCCTCTATTTCATGCACACATACACACATTTCCTAGCAGCAGCAGTGACTGACATATTTGTATAAAGTATATAGCCAGTATATTTGTGTAAAGCATAGTCAGAACACTTTGCTGTAAATTTCATGATTCTGCCTACAAAAATATTGCTTAATATCTGCAATATATGTTCTGTGGAGTGAAAATTGAGATTGAGTAGATACATTAGCAAATATGGAGAGCAAAATCCATGTTAATTTATCCAAAAATTAACCATTGTAAGCCAGCCAGCTTAGCATCACAATGTAATTTAATTGCAGAGGAAAAGGATCTGAGGCTGTTGGTCAACGCTTGCCTGGACATGAGCCGGCAGTGTGCCCAGGTGGCCAAGAAGGCCAACGGCATCCTGGC
>VWZZ01007437.1:37535-63869 GCA_013399095.1 Psophia crepitans | reverse complement strand
GTTGAATGTGGTACTTAGGGACATGGTTTAGTGGGTAATAGGTGGTGGGGGGACGGTTGGACTAGATGATCCTTGAGGTCTCTTCCAACCTTAATGACTCTAGGATTCTATGATTCTATGGCTTACAGGTGATGTGGTTTTGCTCTTGGAGGAAGGATAATAAAGTGTACTCTGCTCAGTCACACAGCTGTACTTATGAGCTGTACAATTAACTACAAGAAAGAATAATAACAGCCAAGGGGTAGAAGAGAAGCCTAAGGATTAATTAGCAGAATGAGATAAAAAATTTTATGTTCGAAAATGGAGACACTCTTGAAATCTCTGTACTTTTCTGGAAAAAAAAATAAAGCACCACAAAAAACCCAACAAACAAAATCAAACAAAAACAAACAACCAAAAAACACCCATGCACTGTTCAGAGCTGAGATTCTGGAGTCCCAAGGAAGTAGTCACTCAGCTCTGCTCACTGGTATACCTTGAAAACTCACTAGTTTTTGAGCCCCTGCAGAGAATAAAAGCGCCAGAGATACCAAGTAATTGAATTTGGGCATTTAACTACAGGCTGTGAGGATTCCTTCTGACCTCCCAGATAACTCTAAGGTGAGAAAAAAATGTCCTTTCTGTCAACACAGAAAACTGTTACTGCAGACTGTTTCATATCTGCAAAAATTAAAGACAAGATGCACACTGCATGTGCCCTGCAGAAGAAGACTCTAGACAAACATCTCCAGCACACAGAAATGGGTTTCTCAGGTGTGGCAGTCAGTATTAAGAGACCAAGAAGGCTTGCAGCTGCCTACATCAGTGTGTCCTGTCCTGCCACCCATTATTTCCTCCAACAGAAGAGGGAGATTCTACACATGGGAGTGACCTGAAAGTGCGTGGGTTCAGTTGCTATTCATCTGGGAAGGAACGATCCAATTCCCCTCTGTATATTTTACGGGGACAGTACTTGCTGATACACACTAAATCTTGGAGACTGTCATCAGCTTAGTAGAATTACAGCACTGCAAAATGCTAGAAGAAAAGCTATAGATTAAAGATTTACATCTAGTATAAACAAGTTAGGAAAGTACCTTTTGTGCACGCTTCGCTCTACAAACTACAATATATTGCATAGAAAGTTGGTGAGCTGAGATAATTAATTTTAAATGATTAGTAAAATGATCCCTTTTATGCAGGTGCACCGTACTAAGCAACCAGTCTACTGAAGCCTTTCTCATTAAAGATTTAAAGATAAGCTTATTTATTCAGACAAAGCGCTGTCTAATGTGGCTGCTTGCTTTATGAGATGCTGAACAATAATACTGGGCCATAAAGATCAATATTACAGATGACAATTACTTTCCACAGGATGGTAAAAATAACCTGACCACACACAAAAGTATATCTGAACTGGTTGAAAACATGAATGAGATAATTGAATTTGATTTTCGAATTTGTAAAAATACTCTAGGCTACATCAAGCACATTGTGCTCTGGTAGGTTAACTGGCTACTCTTACTCATTCAGATCAATGCAGCTTTACACTAACGAAAAGAGAAGAAATGTCAAGAAACTATACTAACAATACTCCCATTTCAAGTTTGAGGAGTCACGGGGAAGGGAAGTGGAAGAATTGGACACTACAATAGTGGGGTATAGACTGTGTAAGACCATCAAAGCAAAGTACTTTGTCTTATGGTAGCACTACAAACTAAAGAATATCCTCGTCAAGTAAGTTCACCGTACAAGATTACCACTTGAGATCATTCTTGATTCAATCAACAGGTTTAAAGAACAGTTTACTACCACAAAGTTTTATTGACCACGTGACCGTGTGCATACAGTGACTGCAAAATGCAAATGATAATACAAGAGAGACTGCAAAAGCCAGGGTACAAAAGAGACTGGTTGAATGTCGCAGTGAAACACGATCCACAGACAAAGTATTCAGATGTCATAGTGGATTGTTTCTGACCAGAGAACTGAAAAAAAAACAGAAATAACTCTAGATTTTGTGCTAAGCATTGTAAAGGATATGGTTCAAAGTAGAAATGCTGAAGAGTCACCCTGTAACACCAAACAACTCAGCTTCTTTGTAAGAATAAAGGGTCCAGTATAGTGACCTTTAATTAGAATAAGAGAAATACTTAAAAATGATCAAACAAATGAAAAGGGAATTATGAGAATCACCCAAAAGTGTCACGGTATGAAAAACATTGAAATGGAACTTTAATACATAATACACCACTTGGAAGGTTTGTAGAGGGAATGTAGAAACAGCAAAACCATTTGAACAGTAAAGAGGATTACTTAAAGAAAAGATATCCTTCACAACTGGAAATCATGTCCAAACAAAAATAAAAACTATAAACTTGTCTAATCCATGTAAGCTAGCTTAAGCAGCACAGGGAAGCAGGGCAGAGCAGAGCAGAAACAGAGGTCAGCAGGCCAAACAAGACTGAAGAGCAAATTGAAAATGGTGTAACAACTAATGAAAACAACAACTTAAACACACAATAAGGTTATCCTGGTGTCAGGGAGGCTGCTAGCTGACCAAAGTACAAAGGGAACACTCAGTACAGACAAGCCCATATGAGAAATAGTAACTGAATTATTTGTTTCGATGGTCAAAGATGTTTCCACACCAGAATTATTATTAATCAATTATGAATTTTGAGTCAAACTGAGCTATCTCAAATTGAAATGTCCACAGAAGAGGTTTTTCAAGAAGTTTGACAGTAGTCAGAAAGGTAGACAGCATGTTATTGCCTAGAAAGGAATAGGAAGCAAACCAGAAAAAACTATTAACCTTTTCATAATTCCATTGTGGACACACATCCTAGGTGAGCACCCAATCTCAAGAAGGATACCAAAGGCTTAGAAAAACTAAAGGGAAAAACAATAAGAGCTATAGAACAGCTTCTACACCAGAATGATGCACAAAAGCCAACTGAGAAATTAAAGCTTATTAAACCACGAAAGGTATAGGTTTGGTGAATAGGGAAGTACTAGCTAGTTCTAATACCACAAGTACCTAAAGAATACCAGGTTTAAAATAAAATCTAAAAAGTCTACTCTTTCAAACAAGGCATAACAAAATTGTGAAGTATAAAGGATTAAACAAATTCAGGAAAAATAGTCACTGCTTTTCTTATGTACGTCCTGTTTCAACCTATCACTCAGGAAATCCCTAAACTACCCAGTGCCCAAGGCCAGAGGGTACAGGAGGTATCACATGTTTGTAATTTTGTCTTGTAAATTGCTCTATTTAAAAAAAAAAAAAAAATTCTTCCGTAACTTTCTAAACAAACATTTAGATTCTTCTATACAGAATGAATTTTTTATTTTGCAGTTTAACAAAATAAATTTGTATTACAAATTTGGCAAGCTAAGAAAAAAAGATTACATTGCAGTTACATTCAACCCTTGACCTCTGATCTTCTTTTTCACTGCACTGCAGCTGAAAAATCAGGTTTTGAAAGCTTTAAAGAGCACAATTTTACAATCCTTTAAATAATTGTTATGTAATATGAAATATGCATTTAGCTGATCTTCTTGCATAGCAGTATTTCCCTGCCATACTTAGGTGGGTTATAACAACAAATATTAATTGTTGGGTTTGCAGTACATACAGGACGCTAATTTCACTGAGAAATTAAAGGAAAAAAAAAAGATGTAAAGGACTACATTGGTTTCTTTCCATTCTTATCTCACCTGAAACATATCAAATCCTCCTCTTGGTAGTTTCCAAGAAAAATAGACTGTATTTTCTTCTTGCCCAAACACCTGTACATCTGATGGTGGATCAGGATCTGAGGTGAAGACAGGAGTGAATGCAAAATGTAATATAAAAATGTAATATAACAATAATCTCTATTATTTTGAAGGAATTAATATCTATAGAAGACACTGGTGTAATTTATTATTTTATAGTTCAGTGTAGAAACAGATTTCTTTTTTTACTTAAGAAGAATATAAAATAAATTAAATTCACCTCTACATATTAGCAATAGAATCAGAAATAAAATCAATGTTTGTAAATTTTTATGGGAAACATTATAATACTATTTATAATAGTAAGGTAAATAATAATATATGACATGTTATGTTATGTTATGTTATGTTATGTTATGTTATGTTATAACGTAATGTAATGTAACTGTTGGTCCAATTACTGACAAAATACCTTTAACTACAGAGAAACTTGTTTGTATTTTAAAAACTTTGATTTACTTTCAGTGATATTTAGACTGAAAAGAAAGGCATGTATACATTAATCCAGCCACTGCTAAGATGCATTGATTTAATAAGGAATAGCTTTTTTTAGACAATACCTTAAAACGTAACAACCCTAATCAACTGAAATCATGAAAACTTATTGATAAACCATGAACCTACAGGTGCTAATCTTGAGGATGGTGGAGTGACTTCTTTTTAATCCATTGGTTGTCACAATACTGATTAGGAAATCAGTGCCTGGCAGAAGACTCTCAAATTTGTACATGCTACAGAGATTAAAAAAAAAAAGATTGTATTCTTTAGGATTTTAAAAACGTGTGTATCTTCATATGTTAATGCTTTATAGTATTATGGATATTATTTACACATGATGCATGTACACATGTGTATATGCTGTCAGTCAAAAACTATTTTAGTATAACAAGATCTTAAGTAGAATGCATCACACTAGGGTTCACAGTAAGTTCAAGTACTAGAAAGTCTTAAAAGATTAAGTATCCAGAATGAGACAGGCTCTACTCATGCTCAGTCCAGTGCAGTATTTTGTTTGTTCTTCATACAAACACATTGTATGACATTCGTAACTGGTTTAAAAATACAGTTCTTAAAATGATCTTTTTTCACATGGGTATAGTAATGTATATCAACTAAAACATCAAATCTATATCACATATAAGTAACACTGCGAGATACTTATTTTAAATATACAGTGAAACATCCTTTCTGAGTTCATGTCAGTTATTTTTAAAATACCTTACACTGGAAGGTAACATCTCCTCCTCATTGAAGACCTTATTGTTTATTGAAATAACATATCCATCAAACCTGCTTTGGGCTGGTGGCCAACTAACAGTTATTGATTCAGAGTCTCTGCTGTAGTTCAGATATTTAACTGCACTTGGTACTGTGTGACAACAAAAAAAAATGCATTACTTTTAAAAACATTACTTCATGACAGGACTCATAATCAGAATGCAATGAAAACTCCAGAAAAATTATGTCATGTCCCTGCTTATCTCAAGGACACATAGATAACACCACTGTGGTAATGTGCACAAGGATTTCTGTTACCCACGAGTTCCAGAGCCAAACTGCTTGCTGCTCTGCAATGCTACTTAGAGCAGTTCTGACATCACTGATGTGGAGTTCCTAAAAAATGGACAATTCCTCAAGAAAAGAAATGTCAATATAAGAGGTGACATGCTAGGCTGAGATCAAAGTCCCCACTAGCACAGCATTTTGTATTCAACAGCGGCCAAAAGCGTATGTCCACAGAAAAGCAAGACTTACAGAGAGTGATAACCCCCTTCAGTAATCCCTCAGACTGCAGTTTGCAGCCCAAGGATTTCCTGAGCCAAAGGTGATTACTGTGAATTTAGTAAACCTCAACAGATTTCTCTTTTATGAAAGTCTTCAGTCTCCACTTGAACCTGTGACCACAATCATCACACAAAATATCATGTGGCCAGAAGTTCTGCAACTTATCTATAAATTTAATAAACAACCATTTCTTTTTGCTTGTTTTCTACTTGCTCTCTTCCAGTTTCAAGTCCTCAGTTCTCGTAGAGGAAATGTCAGTGAATTATCATTTCTGACTCGCTCCATAATTACCTCTCCATTACTTAACCTCTCACAAATGATTTTACATTACATCATTGGTCTTGTATCAGTTTTAGCTCAGTGGTTCCTTAAATGCAAAACATTACATATCTTTGACCACGCTTGCTGCCCTCCTGTGAACCTTTTCTATCTCACCTACTAAACTTTACTTTTTCACATTAGGGACCTGTTAGAGGAACACGCCAGATCCAACAGCTTGAGAGGTCGTGTTCCCTGATCCAACCAGCAGCAAGGCTGAAGCTGTATTCCCAGCAGACACACGTGCACAGAGCACACATATACACCACATATATACACATACACGTGGCCAGCCACACAGAGCCACACAGACAGACACTCAGAGCACTCACAGCACCAACGGCCTTGTCCTGCTTCTCTCTCTGGCTGAGAATGGAGACAGAAAGCAGCTCAGAGACTTTGAACTCCCTTTTAATGTAGTTTCACTGGAATATTTTTTAATTTAGAAAGGAAAAAAGTAACGAGAGAATGTTTTTTAAACGTATAATGGAAGGAAGCCACTAGCAGCTTGGAGAAGAAATAGAACAAAACTATGCTACTGAGAATCAAATGCCCTAACCCAAAGTAGAACTAAATGAAGAAAACCCCAAATCTAGTTCTGATCTAAGGGGAGGCCAATGAGAGAACATCACAAAAATAATTTAGCTCTGAACACCTAAACATGTTCAACCACAGAACTGATGTGAGAAATCAAATATTAGAGAAGTCAAAGATTTTGTTTTCTGTAATTTTGATAGCCAGTGTGCAAGTGTCAGTCAAGTACTGTACACGTGCTTCAGTCATTATGAAGTTAACATTGGTAGTTCACTGTACACTGTAACCATATTCAAACTCTTAAAGGACACAAGCAGTCAAAGAATAAGGAAAATAATGATGAAAGAGAACAAGGAGAAAATTATGAAGATGATTTAATTATTTTTCTCTACTTGAGACTAAGATAAAATTCAAGAAGAAAGCAAGACATATAGATGGAGTAAAACAAATGTTGAATTTGACAACATTGTGGTCTCACCTGTCTCTATTTCCTTTGTCACAAAAATACTGTCTCTGAAACCTTCCTTTTCAGTTCGAATTCTGAAGTTGTACACCTTACCAGGAGTAAGGCTGGAAAACTTGGCTGTTTCTTGCTTGACCTTCTGGATCTAGAAAACCAAATACAGCTTTCACAGAACTGCTTGCAAAATTTGCTTATTAAATGGTACCTCCACATAGTTTACTGGGAGATATAGCTTTTAATTTAACCTCTGATTACTTAATAAAAGACTTTGAAAAACAGTTTCATTGTCTATACACAAGTGGTCTTTTAAAAAACATACCCTGAAAGCACTTGCACAATTTGTACATGTAACTTCGTATTGCTGAAAATCTCCATCAGGACGGTCCCACTCAATCTGTATTGAAGTGTCTGTAACGTTACCTTCTCGTATATTGAGTGGAGCTGCCAGACCTAGAGGAAGACATAAACAATCTGAAACTTTGCTCAGTCCAACACTTTTTACGTCTCTTTTGGAGACATAAAAGTGAAGACAAAACAGATTCAAATAAATAGAGGGCAAATTCTGATCTCAGGCATGCAAACACGCAGTCATTCCTAAATAGAAAAATGAGGAAGAACAAAGAGATAATATTGCCACTATTTAAAGAAAATTCCTTGCTTATTTATCTTTAAATTATGCAGAGCTGAACATGCATTTGTCCCTGAGGAAAGAGCTGGCACGCCTAGGTGGGAACCTCCTCCAGAATGAAGTTAATCCCTCCAATATCACCACCAGAGTACTCAGAATGTACCTGAATTTTGACAAACAGCTCTGCAAAACTGGGTAGACCAGGCAAGGCAAATACACTTTATCCCTAATTAGTATAACCTTGTATGATGCAATTCAGATCACATTACAAAGGAGCTTCCACTCTTCTCTGCCTCTCTTTCATCCCCACCACAGCTGTTTCTGGCTGCAATGTACCAAAACTTACACTTTTTTAAATAAAAAATATACATGTGAGGAGTCAGTATTACTTTTTTATTTCGAGTTTTTGGGGCTCCAGAAGAGACAGACCAAAACTAGGTTTTCCAAGGCAGTTTCACCCTAAATTTACTAAAAGCTTTCATAAGATTGATTAAAACTCAAGTTTTTATTAAAACTGTATTTTAAGAAAAATCATCTTTCAATGTTTTCACTATTTGGGGAAGAATTTTTCTGTCTTGTTCTCATTCTCCATTCTTCCTTGCTTCATTTTATCCTATCTTAATTTTTTCTTTTTATAACATTCCTACTCTGAAAGAAACAGAGCAGAAAAGAATTTCAAAGGGAAATGATAAAACAGGAAAGGAAAAACTTCTGGAGGTATAATTATAACAAAAAAAAAAAAGGAAAGTCAAACCAGAATTTCATCAGTTTTTAAGTTCTTATTAAAATTCCTTGTTTAAAGCCTTGTTAGAAGGAGTACCATTCCCATAATACTTTAAAAAAAGTCTTTGTTATTGAATCTATTATCTTGAAAAATGTGAATGTCAATGTTTATATTATTTACTTAAAGATACACTGGGAGAAATAAACTTACTAATTTCAAGACACAGAAGTAACTCCATTGATACTTATCCTCCTGACTCAAATAAATGGTCAAAATGTGTCTTGTTCCCCACAAGGACAACAATTTAATACAGCCTAAAATCCTGAAATACCTGCTATAAGTTTTATAGACTTGATATAAAACCCACAGTTTAGAAAGTTTAAAAATTTTAAGGGATCGTTATAGCCTTGCCTACAAAACAGCTCGTGTTATTATAATTATTAATTGCTTACACAGATATATCAAGGTGATTTTAAAACAGCCTGTCTTTGCTACTGCACTGAAATAAAAATAAAGTTAAAAGAGTTTGCAAACCAAAATTTAATATCGTGCAATTTTATAGGAATAAACTTAAAATACTCACATGTCTTTACACCAGATACATGGTAAAAGGAGCTCAACATTTTTCCACTTTTTGTGGAGACGCAGAACTCATATTCTGTTCCTGCAGTAAGGTTTTCAATCATTATTTTACCATCGCTTTTCAAAATGAATGTTGCATTAGGTCCTCCTTTACTTGTAACATAGATGCCATCAAATACTCCAACATCAGGCATGCGAACAAACAATACCACAGCATTGCTATAAAGCACATAAGGAACTACAATCTGAACAGGTTTGGGCTCTAAAAGAAGAAAAAAAAATGCCACGTTAAATTAGTTGAAAATAAATTAAAACCACACAATAAATGTGAAGCAACTGCCCTGAGAAATATGCTTCCCCGGTGCAAATGAATAGCTACCATAATAAACCATGCCATTGCTCAGAAACAGTAAACAACCTGATCTTTTTAGGTGTTTACTAGTGGAATCCTGAAGCATTTGGCAAATAATTTATGAATCAAAGCAAGTTAGGCTTCCAAAGCTATCAATGAATTACCTTTTCAACCAGAACCGCACCAAGAAAGTAAGTCAGGATAGCTAAAAAAATACAGAACTGTACATGTGGACATGGAGATGAGCATGGGGGTGAGATACATCTGATGGATGCAATACTGACATGTTTAGTTTTCTCCCCTTACTGTGAAAGCTGAAGGCTGTGAAAAATCCCATCTAGAATTTTGTCATCTATGTCTTGAATGAGGTATTAAATCTAACCCTATATAAAAAATTCTGAAAAAGCCTAAAGCCTGCTATCCTCCAAAATACTGTAATCATTTAGAAAAAAATCAGAACATAGCATTTCATATATTTATAATCTGACAGCTGCAGCCTTTACATACCACATGTATAAGTGAATCCTGCTCATTCCTTTCACATATACAGAAGATTTATACTGTGCCAAAAGCATTTCAACATCTTGGAAAACAGTACTGACAGGAAAGGCCTTTTGATAAACAATGTAAGGCTTTTACCTTTCAGCTACTACTACTTCTAACTCTTAAAATCCTTTCCCAGCACCCTTTCATAAATAGTAGGGTAATTCCTCTCTTACAGTTCACAGAACAACTAATGCATCTCCAAAACCAAAAAATCCATTTCAAGCATTCCAATATTTTCCTATTTCAATGCAAATCAATGATTTGCCCAATTTCTTCTGTCAGTGGGAAGAGGATTCCCAACTGTGGTCCTCATTGCAGTTATCAATACTACCAATGTGTTTCCAAAGGTTGCACCCTCTCTGAAAGCTAACAGCATCTAATTTGCTGTTAACAATTAGGATTGGATCAGTACATTTCATATTCTAGTTTTGATCCTTGGCTATTAAGCAAACTGACTAGATTTACCAAATCTGTTAGATGACAGTAAGGATAACGAGACTGATGTTGTATGTATCATAGTCTGTAGTTCCTACTGTTAAAAGATGTCTTACTTAGAGTGCATTGAATGGTCTTCAGTTCACTCATATTTCCATTATTCACACTCGCCACTGCTATTTCATAAGGCATTCCAGGAATTAGGAGATCAACCTTAAATTCTTCTGTATTGTTTAGTAAAAACTTCTTAGTTGCACCTATGCCTGCATTAGGTTTCACTTCAACATAGGATTCCCAACTCTCTGGTGGCAGCTTCCAGTGAAGGATTACACTCTCTTCTTGTACATCCTCTGGGTGAATATAAACAGCCGTAGGCGGACTGACAGCTTGATCAAACAAAAAGATGTCAGTATAAAACCACAGATCAAACTTACCATCATTTTCCAATAATTTCCCAATGATGCCTTTTGCTTTAATTTTGCTTCTAAAAATTTCATTATTTTAAAACTACTAAGTCATTTAATTATTTCTTAAAATACTTTGTAGACAACTACCTGTTACAAGCAGATTCTGCTTTCTGTTTTCTCATGGCAAACAGGGACTTATTTTACAAGCATATTTCATTCCATTGGATATATAGAATAACAAAGACGACACAATCTTTGTCAAAGACAACACTATCACAGTATCTATAATTAGAAAAAAAAATTATCTGTCTTCCTCTACATAATTGGAGACACCATGGTAATGCTTCTACTTTGCTAAAGTTAAATATACAAAACATAAATATTTATCCAATAGGATGGTACTTCCTTAGCACATATTAATGTGCTGTAAGAAAATAAGTGAATGAACAAGGGGATGGGTACGTTCACTCTTTTGGAAGGTTCTGAAGGTTAGAATCAGTAAACAAAAGATATAGAAAATAATTCCCCCGATTTTTGCCTGATACATTCCAACAAACCGCAATCTGTATGTGGCCTTAAAAATACTTTTGTGCCTTGTATTTTCAATTTATACTCTGTCGAGTGAAATGAAACCTCCAGAAAATAGATACATCACCTGTTGTGATTAATATAGGCTTCTCATGGCAGCTTAGAGTTCCTTTTTCTGCTACATTCTGTAAATACACCTGATACTGATGATACGGTTTTACATTTCCTATTACTATTGAAGTCTTGCTTTTTTCAACTGGTAACTGTTCCCAAATGTTGGTTTCAGTATCCAAAATGTTGAGGAGGTAGTAATGAAAAGAAGCACTGGATGAATTCTGTGGAGACTTCCACTTTAAACGTATTTCTGCAGATGAAACAGATGTAGCCTCTAACTTCTGGGAATGCAATGGTCCTATTGAACAAGATTAGGAATAGAAATAGAAATAGGATAATAGCTTCTGATGGCTTTTATAAATAACTTTTAAAAAAAATAAATATAGCCTGACAAGCTAGCAGTACACACTTATTTACATAAACACTAAATAATATTAGAGGAAATCAAACAAAGCAACTTTTGATAGTATTTCTAACACTGACATGCAGGGGAATACTCCTCCTCTCTAACTGAGGTTTTTTTTGAATCACCTAGCTCTTCATGTGGAACTCAGTCTCCTCACTTAGGTCCTCCCTCTTGTACTTAGTCAGATGAGAAACATCATATAAGACAGATGGTATGAACTACCTATGTTGGTTAAAACGTGTTCTTAATCAATTAAATAGCAAAATCTACTGAATTTCAAAAATTGTTCAATGCACACTATTTTTATCAATCGTTTTAAAACAGTTCTTACATATGTCTCCTGCACCTCTCCCAACAGTTCAGTCACAAGTCTAATAATTAGCAAATTGTTCTATTCTTTCGTTTCCTGGAAAGGATAGCAATATGGCCAGAAATGTTGCAGCTGAAAAGCTGGTTTCTGAGGTAAAACACACATATGCTTCTCACAGGAGAAAGCAGGAATGTATTTTTCTCCATTATAGAGGCAGCTTGCATTACAAGCTTTTATAGACAGAAAACAAACCATCTGATTAGGGAGCAGAGAGGCTGATAGGCACAGGAGATGGGAGGACTTTCAAGTACACTAGAGCAGCATGAAGAATGAACTACACAAAATCTACTTGCTGGAGAAAAGGGATATCTTTCCCCTAAAGAAAAACCTGTATTTTTTCTCACTTTAAGAAAATGGATCTGTGTCTCCTATCTAGACTGCCTTCAGCTGCAAAGGCATTTTTCACCTGTACCAACTGGCAGGTTTAATTTTGCTTCTTTCAGCTAGATTTTACTGGAATACAAGTGAATTGGTTTGTCAGTTTTTCTTATGCCATCCTGGAGTGGCATCGTGGAGTGGATAAAAACATAATGTATTTTCAAACCATAAAGCTTTTAATCTTTCCTGCAGATATATAGGGATATGCCTGTTTAGTCCAACAAAATTTTCTTGTTCTGACTGGAATGTATGTTTCTGCATTGCATCAGCATGGCCAAAAATACCTTACTGCTACTCTGACATCCAGCTTCCTACATCAGTAGGAATTCTGTGAGTAAAATTATGGTAAGGATAAGCTTTTAAAATATACTTCACAGAAACAGAATTTGTAGCTGGATTTGTGTTTGTGGCCACTGAAAACTGTGTTTTTCCCTCATCAATTCCAATAAAAAATGTTAGCACAAAAGCAAAATTAAGATGTTGGAATCCACTCTACCAACTGGTCAGTCCTGGATTCAGTTATTTATAGTTTCAGACAAAATATCAACAAAAGGGAATGGGTAGTTAAAGGAAAAATAGAAAAAGAGTATGATTATCTGGTTATTGTTGCTACTTGTTTTTGTAACTTACTTGTTTCTACCTTGAGAATTGGACTTAAGATAGTCTGTGCCCCTTCTGGGTTCCTTGCTGCTAATAAAAAACTATAGCAAAGGCCAGGAGACAACTGTGCAATTTTTGTCTGAGTTGCATTCAAAGGTAAGTTCAGAATGTATGGTTTCCACAGATCAAAATAGTACTTAATTATAAGTTCGAAGCTTGACTTAAGCCACATGTCCATATCACTCCACATAAATACAGCTTCAGTTGTCTTGACATCATGCACACTAAAGGTGAAGTTTTCTGGTACCAAAGGTACTGAAAAAGAACACCAAAAATAATTTTAAAAAAATCACTGAAAATAATTAAAACCTTTTTGGTTTTCTATTTGTATCTTCAAAGATAAACACAATCAGGGTAAGGCTTTTAAAAATAAACGCAAAAGACTGGAAGAAATATAGTTACATTCATATTCACAAAGGTACGGCAGCTGTATATAGCAGAAAAATCCTGTGAAGAAATAGTCTGGACCAGTGGGATCTCTCTGAAGGGCATAGCAGTCAGTTTCATTGTCTGGTATCATTGACAAAGTTGAGATACCGGCCTTCAGAAGATAAGGTGATCCATCTGTCCACAAGAGCTGACCTTCTTCCTACATTGAAAAAAAATGAAACAAAACACCCATGTATTTTTACATTATATTGATTAAGGCTTTCCTTACTGCAAGCATATGTCCTAAACATCCAAAATTTACATACTTCATCTATACAAATTAATTATATAGGAACGTTTTGAATTAAGTAAATATTTCAGTGTAAAATTCTATCCCTTCCGTTACATTACCAGGGTATGGTATGGTATGGTATGGTATGGTATGGTATGGTATGGTATGGTATGAGCCACATAAGGCTAATGTAGCGTTTTTGATCATTACAAACAACCCCTTAAAAATCACTATTAATCAAATAATCTAATCATCATGGATGGATAATTTTCTAAAAATGCAATTCATGTAAATTCATGTAAAAAAAAATAAATCCATCAGTCAAAAATATTAATAAATTTGGTCTGAAAGCAAAAATGGTTTAGCTGGGAAAAAAAACAGGACTAGATTCACAGTCAGATGCAGAAGAGCTATCTTTCCCCCTTTCTCTTTTTTCTCTGTTTCAGCAGTTAGGACACTCGCTCACCCCTGACTCCAAGTTTCTAACCTCTGAGGTACTTGCGGTTTCTCCAGCAGAGCCCCACAAATACTAGATTGGGTCAATGTGGTATTTTGAAGGAAAGGTGTTTATAGAATATGTTCACAGCATTGCAAAACAGACCCCTCTAGTGGGAGACAGGTTTCAGTCTGCACTGCACTAACATACACTAACAACTACAGGGGACCGATAAAAAACTCAAACCATTTCTGCACGACATTGGAGCCGCCTCAGGACGTGTACTGGCAGAACTGCTTTCAGGCATAGCAAGCCTGTGGGCCTAGAATCTAAGTAAATGCTCCAAGTACAGTAATGGAGAAAAGTAGGGGTACCACCATAATTTTAAGACTTCCACTGCTTTTCCATTCTGTTAAAGATATTCAAAGGGGGGAGAGGGAGGAGAAAAAATGAGATTTTTTTTCCATTTCTCTGAGAAAACAACAAAAAATCATGTTTGTTGAGACCCAGTCTATTTTTTTCACTTCATTCATTGAATTGAAAAATATCAAATAAAATACTGTGATATCTTTCACTTCCCCAGGAGAGCGAAGAAGGTTTTCAATGGTATGGAATAATTCAACTTAGCTTCCAGGAGGACTTGTGCATCTAACCTGCTGGTTCAGAAATACCGTATAGATCAATGCATATCTTTTTCTTATACTGGTCTTCCTGGGCACCAGAATTAACTACAAGCACAGGAAGCCACAAGATACTACTGTGATATAAACCTCTTGTAAAAGAGGGGCTTGTAAGAGAAACCTCAGTGAATCATAGAATGATAGAATATCCTGAGCTGGAAGGGACCCATAAGGATCATCAAGTCCAACTCCTGGTACCACACAGGACCAGCCCAATCAGAGCAGATGACTGAGAGCATCGTCCAGACACTTCTTGAACTCAGTCAAGCTCAATGCTGTGACCACTTCCCTGGGAAGCCTGTTCCAGTGCCCCACCACCTTCCCGGTGACGAACCTTCTCCTGATATCTAACCTAAACCTCCCCTGATGCAGCTTCATGCCATTCCTTGAGTTCTGTCACTGGTCATCAGAGACAGGAGATTAGCACCTGCCCCTTTGCTCCCCCTCATGAGGACGCCATAGGCCGCGATGTCACCTCTCAGCCTTCTCTTCTCTAGACCGAACAAACCAAGGGACCTCAGCCTCTCTTCATATGTCTTCACCATCTTAGTTGCCCTCCTTTGGACAGTCTCCAATAGCTTTATGTCTTTCTTGTACTGTGGCACTCAAAACTGCACACGGTACTCAAGGTGAGGCTGCACCAGCGCAGTGTAGAGTGGGACAATCACCTCCTTAGACCTGCTGGCAATGCCATGTTTGATGCATTCCAGGACACAGTTGGCCTTCCTGGCAGCCTGGGCATGTTGTTGGCTCATGTTCATCTCGGTGTCAACCAAAACCCCCAGATCTGTCTCAGTGTGGCTGCTCTCCAGTGCGTCACCCCCCAGTCTGTACGTACAGCCAGGGCTGCCCCTACCCAGGTGCAGAATCCGGCACTTGCTCTTGTTAAACTTCATGTGGTTGGTGATTGCCTAGTTTTCTAATTGGTCCAGGTCTCTCTGCAAGGCCTCACAACCCTCAATGGAGTCCACAGCTCCTCCCAGTTTAGAGTCATCTGCAAACTTGCTCACAATTCCTTCTAGTCCCACATCCAGGTCGTTTATGAAAATGTGAAAAAGAACTGGCCCTAAAATGGAGCCCTGAGGCACCCCACTAGTGACTGACCGCCAGCCTGATGTAACTCCATTAACTATAAGCCTTTGGGCACAGCCCGCCAGCCAATTACTCACCCACCACATTATGTTTTTGCCTAGCTGTATGCTGGCCATTTTGTCCAGAAGGAAACTGTGAGAGACAGTATCGAAAGCTTTACTGAAATCCAAAAAGACAACATCAGCTGGCTTCCCTAGGTCAACTAGATGGGTGACCTTGTCATAAAAAGAAATTAAGCTGGTGAAGAGTTTTTGGCTACCTTTCCCACTTCCAAACTCTGAAGAACTGCAGATCGTCAGGACAGACGTGAGGGTATCACCAAAGTGCTCCAGAGCACTGACCTACATCACCAAGGTCACTGTTGTCTTTTTACAGCAGGCACAGATCAAAATAGCACTAAAGGACAAACTGTGAGAATACAAATGCTACAGAACTAATCCTGCTCACAATGTCATCAATTTTTATCAGTGTCACAGTGCTTTGCAGTTTTCCTAAGGCTGCTGAAATCTTCTGAGTAGGTTATAGTCTCAACGTTTTTTCACGGAATATTTCAAGTCCCATGGGTAGTGGGAGAAAAAAGACCTTGAAAACTTTCTGTTTAACTCCCTGATGGTTCAAATATGAAAGAGAACAATTGGAGTTCTCATAAGATGAGAGCAAATGACAACACTGACAATTAGAAAGACTGTAACCTGTTCATATAATACTTGCACTAATTAAGTACAAATATTTACTAAAGAAGTGCTTGAAAAACAAGCATTATATTATTATCATTTGCTACTCTTAAAACAAGGTACTCATCTAGTTCATTTAACTGACTAGACTCCCACAAACACAAAAATGCATGTAATGATTAAACAGCTAACAGCCACATTCCAAACTGGCAATTATCTCTCTTCTGTGCAATCAGAGTTTAAAAAGGAAAAAACCCTACCTTCCTAGCACTCTTTCCACATGCAAAAATATTATGCTTTCATGGGACATCTACTTCTGGCAGTCTTTACAAATGCTACCTTATTCCTAAAATACCAAGTTGGTTACAAATAATATCACTATGGTGTAAAAATCACAGAAATAAAACAATATTACACATAAAATGCATATATTTCTGGTGCTTTGCTAACCAAGAAGGTTAGAGTGCTTCTCCAACCACAGACCTACACAGGTTTGTGTTTTCTGTTTGCATGTTACCCCACTCTGACTCCTCTGTGTAGCCCTATCAAGTTGTTGAACAGTCTGCAAAAAAGAAATTTTCTGTCTACATGTTTACCATTTACCTCCTGCCCTGACAAATAGAATTTACTTTGGTTTTACTGTTTTTCACATAATTTCTTTTAAAATTAATTTGACCAAAACAATATTAAAATTACATTTCAAAGTGTGTATTTTCCAAACCAAAAAACAGTGGCTTCCTCCCACCCTTCTGAAACTCATCACAAAAGAGTATTTCACTAAGCCTAATCACAGGAAGACTGGATCCCACATTTCTGGCAGAGTGCCTCCATCTTTCTGAAAGCTTTCCCAATACTTTTACTTATCTGCAAGATCCTGCACATGGGTTGGGGCAATCCCAAGCACAACGACAGCCTGGGCAGAGAATGGATTGAGAGTAGCCCTGAGGAGGACTTGGGGGTGCTGCTTGATGAGAAGTTCAACACGAGATGGCAGCGTGCACTGGCAGCCCAGAAAGCCAGCTATGTCCTGGGCTGCATCAAAAACAGTGTGGCCAGCATGTCAAGGGAGGGGATTCTCCCCACCTGGAGTACTGCATCCAGCTCTGCGGCTCCCAACATAAAAAGGACTTGGACCTGTTGGAGCCAGTCCAGAGGAGGGCCACGAAGATGATCAGAGGGCTGAAGCACCTCTCCTACGAGGACAGGCTGAGAGTTGGGCTTGTTCATCCTGGAGAAGAGAAGGCCCTGTGGAGAACTTAAGAGCAGCCTTCCAGTACCTGAAGGGGGCCCACAAGAAATCTGGAGAGAGATTGTTTACAAGGGCAAGTAGTGATAGGACAAGGGGTAATGAGTTTAAACTAAAAGAGGAGAGATGTAGATTAGATAATAGGAAGAAATTCTTTACTGTGAGGGTGGTGAGGCACTGGAACAGGTTGTCCAGAGAAGCTGTGGAGGCCCCATCCTTGGAAGTGTCCAAGGCCAGGCTGGATAGAGCTTTGGGCAATCTGATCCAGTATAGGGTGTCCCTGCCTGTGGCACAGGGGTGGAACTAGGTGGTCTTTGAGGTCCCTTCCAACCCAAACCATTCTGTGATTCTGTGCTATCTTTGCTGTTCCCAAATCACACACCGCACCACACTGAGTCATTTAATAACAGCAGAGCTGGTGTTAAGAACCCTCATATCGCAAATATGAGGAACAGGAAACTTTTTACAAGAAATACCTTGCTGCAACTCCTTCTTCCAGTGGCCTATCCAGCATCCATACTGGACAGACATTGCTAAGCTCAACAGTCAGACCTGCATCAAAACTGAGAAAGCCAATACCAGACTTGGATATCCATAGTTAAGTAATGTACATATAGAATAAGATTTAAAACTTGGTTATGCAGCACCACCTACAGGCAAAACAATATCCTTGTGAAGTACTTGCAAAAATAGAAAAGTTAAACAGGTTATGTATAAACTACATCTTTTTCTCCCAGCGATAGCCTGCTAAATATTTTCAATATTTCTAAATAGGCAGAAATAATTATTCCTCTTCTAACTACTAATAATTACACAAACAAAAAACCAATTTACTGTTTAGCATTTTTTATTTCAAAGAATTGGACTCTAAAGATAAAAATTCTCCTGCTTCTATGTATGCAATAGCAAAGAAGATAAAATAGACTGACCTTTACATCATTAAGACCCGTCCATAACATGATTATTTGACTAACTGTCTGGAGATAAGACAAAATAAAGCCATGTTCTTCTTCACTCCCTATGTCAAGAAGATGCGCCCCTCGTGAAGACATTTCACACATCTGTTGTGCCACCTTCCACGGTTTGCTCTCCTCACCCATGCGATAGCAGCTGCTTTGGAATGCCACCCACCCTTGGGAACAGGTGCCTGGAGGTGAACAAGGACAGGATTTTAAGGATATTCTGTACCATTCATGGCAGTGGTACAGTTTAAGATTTTTTTAATAATTACACAGACATTTTGATGATGATAGCATTTAATTAATTCATGATTGCAAACCTCCCAAAATTCAGTTATTACTTATCAAGACTCCTTCAAATCCTGAGTGTCTTAAAAGATCTGATTGACTGAATCAAGAGTATCAACTGCAACCCACTGAAGCAAAAACAGAGATTCATTAATTTTTATCCTACTCTAGGAAAAAGTTAATTCTTTAGGCTTAGTTTCTGATGGGTCGATTTTAAATTTTAAAATTGAAGTTAACAAATCGTTGGGTTTTAATAGTTTCCTTAGTTTAGGAAAGTAATTATTTCCTTGAATTTGAGCCTCTATAATCCTTTTGTGTGTGTGTGTGTTTTCCTAATTGTAAAGATTTTAATTTGCTTTATCAGAGTAGTACATTTAAATGAATAAAGTTACATAATCCTGCCTCCTTCACAGCATTTCTAACAAAACAGTGGTGCTAAATTAGCCACGTAGCAGTACAAAATCATCACTCTGAATACTGGCAAAAAGTGCTACAAACCCTTACCAAATTCAGGATTTTCCCTGCCTTTTCATTGAAACTATACAGCAAATTCAGTCCACACATGCACAGATTCAGAGGTTCACAGATTGGCAGGGGTTGGAAGGGACCTCTAGAGACCATCTAGTCCAACCCCCCTGCTAGAGCAGGATCACCTAGAGCACTCAAATAATTACAGTGTTAAGCTTCAACATTCACGGCTTGAAATATTTACACACACGAATTTCAGTCCTTGCTCCTAAAAATACTATGAAATATTAATTATAAATTATGTCATTAACATTTTAACATTTCTATGTCATTAGCATTCAATTTCTTTCAGCTTTTTAGAAATGAAACAACCTACACCTATTAAAAATTGCAAAACAGAATACAAGCGTTTTACAATTTATTCTCAACTCTTCTAGAAAACATGCAATGCTTCCTTGCATTCCCCATGGCTACAACAAACTCTAATATATACCTGTTTCAGCTTGAATATCCAGTGATTGAGACACATTTATAAATTCCAGATGTAATTGTTCAAATAGAAACTTAAATGTATATAAGGAGGCAGGTGTCAAATTACTCCATACAAAGAATCCACTGGGTTTTTTCATAACCTCAGAAGTATCATTCAGTGAAACTGAAACTGAAAATTCTTTGGTCATTGTACTCCAATTAAAAGACACTGTAGTAGCTGTCACAAATGTTTTGATGTCAGTTTCCGAAATTCCACCTAGTAGACCAAGAAAAAATAAATAGAATAATTAGCTCAAAGTTTTATTGCATTAATATTATTTTTTTCTTTTAAGAAGTGAAGAGGGATACACACAGGAGGGAGAGAAAAGTAGCATGCAAATAGAAAATGTCTTACTAATCAATTAAGGAAGTCATCCTCTTTTTTATTGTCATACTATGTAAACTTACGCCTAAAGCAATCAAAAATACAAGTTCAGTGCACAGTTTAAGGAGTATTTAACTGTAGAAGTACATACTTTCTAGAGTATCAGTTAAGTAACAGATGTCAAGCACAGTAACACGTTAGTAGCATAGCCATGAATTATTTCCTGTAGCTTGCTAAAAGTGCTAAGTTTCAGCAGAGTCAATGGCTACTGCAATGTATTCAACTTACTAAGTATTATTCCCAATTATGATGTTTGTTTTCAGATCCTAGACTGTATCTGGAAGCTAGCATGAGCTTGTAATATGTGTAGAGGTAATGCTATAAACAATTTTAAAGCAATTAACAAAATTAAAATTAGAATTCATTCTAGTAATCAGTGGGACTGATGGTCCTGAACAGATTTACAGCTATAAATGTTGGTTTTTTAAGTTCAGTGGCTAGACTTACAAATTCTTGTACTAAAACTCTGCCCTATTTAGTCAGAATACTAAGATCTTCAAGTTACTCATTAACCCTTTTTAAAGAGGAACTGTCATAAAGCGGAAACAAACCATTTAATATTTAACCAAGATACTTAATTTATATAAGGCAAACAATCACAACCCTACGTTGATATGAAATTTCTGGGTTTTAAGTAACCTTCCCAATGGTCCTCTTTTATAAATCCCTTCTCCTAGAGTTCCTGTAGAAATGCCTGTAGCATTTACAAGTCTCTCAAACTCTTACATCAGCCCCATATTGCAGAATTGTTACACAAACCAAAGGAGTTATATAAAATTATTCCTCCTACTCTTCATGATTGAAAACATGCATGGATACAAAGTTTCTAAATACATGAGTAAGCTCAGGATTTCAACCCCTACTTTTTAATCTTCAGTATTAGATTAATGATAACGATACCAAAATATTTTTGTGCTACCCTACTTACGTGTTTTAAATGATTTTACATTTATGATTCGGCCATTTTTTAGGGATTCTACTGTAATATCATACTTCTTATTTTCCTCAAGCAGAATTGTAGTACTGACAGGCTTCTGTTCAACTTTAGAAATGTTTCTTACATTCTGCAAGTTAAAAGAATTTCTGGATATAGTGAAAATAATAAAAATACAATTCATAAATTACCTATGAAGTTTTTAAAAGGGTAGCTTACACTGCGGCACATCGAACTTTGGGCTGCAATTAAACTGCAGAATACCCAGTGCATTTAAAACAAAACCTTTGAGAAAGCAAACTATTAACGAACACCTTCATATTAAAATTCCCGTATTTTCTTTACATTCCAGAACATCCTGCACTCAAAATAAGAACACCGCCCTCCCACAGGTATCTGGAGGGTTGTGTCTGTGCCTCTCCTGGAGAAGTTAGTCTCCTCCTTCAAACCACAGTACCTTGAAGACTTTGCACAGTCTTAACTTTGAACATATGCCTATCTATCCTTATTCGACCAGGACACCCGAGGGTCTTTCAAGTCCCACTGGCTTCAGTAGGACTCTGTAAAAGTGCACAGAAATGACATGAATCACAGAATTCAGGAAATTTTTTTCCAAACTTTATTTGCTATTTTACTTTTTTTTTTTAGACAGACAACGCGATTAACTTCTTGCACCTACAGCTTAAATACATTTGGAACGACTTATCGCTTAGATTGACGAAATTTACTTTTTGACTGAAAGCATCTGCATGCTGGTATGTTACAATATAATAGTCTGGATCCTCTCCCTTGGGCAATTCAGTCCACTCCATCAAAACTGCTCTCGCAGGCTTTTTCACTTGGTCACAATCTAGACTTTCTGAACCCTGTAACAGAAACATACATGAATGCAACTTAGTATAAAACGCAGAAAATGTACCTCTAACTAAATAATTAAATTCTGTCAATTTTAACTACTTTTACCTAGACCTTTCAGCTAGCAACAGTTTTTATATGGATCAGTATTACCAGCCCTACTGTGTGACAGAGGCTTCATTATTTTTTTACAAGTTCTGCAGGTACAGGCTCTATTTTCTTTCTCTTTCCAGAGGTGGCCAAACCATGCTGGCTGACCCAAACACACCCTACCAGGAAAAGAGAAATCTGTCATCATTTTAGAAAAGAAGTCAGAGATTTCAGTTGCAATGTACATATGCAATCACAGTTAGCAGTCCCTCAGGAGCTGGAGGTCTCAGTTCTATTTTCACATTACATGGTAAAGGCTTTAGTGGCATCATGTTCACAACTTCCAAAGAGCTCAGACTAAGACACAGCAATGTTCAAGAGGTAACAAAATAATTTATTAAACACCTTCCTACCAATCCAGTTTAGACATGGTAGTATAAACTTGGTTCAGCGTTTCAACTTCTTACAGAGGTCAACTCATTCTAGACACAAGTCTTTTGTATTTTTTGACACTACCTTTTTAATAGCTGTCCCTGCCTTTGAAGGGACTTTGGCTTAGCTCTTTAAAGAAGCAGGTTCCTTCTATGTGGGAAATGAATTTCAAAACAGAAACTTAAGGCTGCTTCTGTCTAGCAGAATATAAGCCTGAATCACACCTCTAAAATTCAGAGAAATTAGGGCATGTGATGCCAATCCCTATCACATAACATTTAGTAAAAGATTACAGTTCTGTCTTTAAAGTTAAATTTTTATTTTCTTTATGAACTGGGATGACAAATAAATGCCATCATTTACCAATGAATTCAAAATATAGCTCAAAAACCAAAACAAAAATCAAATAGGAACCCTAGTACACTAAAAGCATTTTAATCATTATTATATTTCTCTGTGTTGTACTATAAAGCAATCTACCACACGCAAAAAAACCCAAACAAACAAACAAGCAACACATAAAGAGCAAAGCCACTCAGCTCTTTTCTATTTTTTTAATACAACATACCCTGGAATTCAGTTTGGTTTAAGATAACTTCCTTTAACTAATGACAAACTAATGTAACTATAAATGTATCAAGATCTTAATGTTGAGAGTTTAGATCATACTAGCATAAAGCATAAACTTTATAAAGTTTAAAGCATAAACTTGATAAAGATTCTAAAGCCTTTAACCTCCATAAACCCTTTACAAATAAATATAAATACCACTTCGTAGAAGCCCCTGAATTGACATACTAGACTAATATTGATCTCTTACACAGAAGTTTTTAAGGAACACTTTTCCAGGAAAAGTAGCAGGCTTTTAATTGATGGGTGTACAGCTGGCTTGAGTCTCCTGAAAACAATCTTGTCCAGGCAATCCAAAGTGTATGAAAATCTGCTTTTAAAAATAATAACAAAATGTATCTTTGCCAATAACTGAATTAACTATTTTAAATAATTTTCCACCATCAGCAATATTGTCTGCCATTTCACTACACATAAATACATTCTCCGAGACCTAAAAAACAACTAAATTTGCAAATGTACACAGGAATTTTACCATACTTATATCTGACAAGAGGGATTTAGAATGTCGCTTTTTGCTGCCAGCACGTTGTCGGTACCTTTTAGGCCCTTACCCAAAGACTGCAGCAATTTAAAAAAAAAAAAAATTAAATTGACCACAAAGAGCTAGGGTTCAAATCTTTCTTCAGGCTAGCTACACACCATCCAGGAGACCTAAACAACAAACACTTATTGACTTCTACTATCGACTACTCAACATATGACTCAAATAGCTTTCTCAGTCTGAAAAAGAGGCACTTGAGGGGAAATAAAACAGAGGTCTATAAAATCTTAAGCAGCCAGAAGAAGTGAGCAGAGATTGATTTTTCATTTTCTCTTCAAGTGCAGGCACTGTGAAGGATGAAACATAGCTGGTATGCTTCAGGTTCAAAGCAAACGAAAAGAGGCAGTTCTTCACAAAATAAATAGTTTATCTTACAAAGCCTAAAACAAATACTAAAAGTTTCGATTGGCTTCAGAGGCCAGACAAGTTCATACAAAAGAACTATGTATAGAAGCTCACAATGTAATGTAAATGTGCTGCAATTACACCTACTTCAAGAAGTCCTTAAGCTGTAACTGGTGGGAAACTAACATGGTAATACTCATATTATGCTATTCTTACAGCCTTCCCCAAGGATCTGCTTTTTGCCACTGCTGGAGCCATGACACTGAACTCACTGAAGTTTTTATTTCACCCCATACTATCATCCTTAAGAGCCAACTCGACTACTCTGCAGCTGCCAGGAAACTTCCCTGACTAAGGCAGATCACAGGCTACTGCATGATGGCTTCCACAAATAGCACCTGTTCTCAAGCTCAAAATTGGCCTGCACAACCAGACACGCTCTGGATATTCTCAAGGAATATACCAGGAGGCTGGGTACCACTGCAGCATTTCACTCCAAAGACACCGCGTTCTTCTCCAAAGGGAGTGGTATTTGTACCAGTAACTGACAGAGCTTTGAAACCACCTTTGCTGCAAAGTACGTTAAGCTATATACAGAATAAAGACTACGCATACAAAAACTAAATGTAGATAAATATGAACAAGTCTACTGCAAAGTATACTAGAAAATTAAGCAGAAAGATACATGTGGTTCCTATGTATGCGATTCTTCTGGTAACAGTCAAATTAAACACAAAGGGCTAACCCACAAACAGCGGTTTGGGATCGGAAAGTAAAATACTTCCTGCAGAGGTACACTTCCTAAAGGCAGAGACAGAGTAGCCCTGGGTCCCAGAATGACCTTGAATTTCCAGCATCACCATGCATGTCTCTGCAGTGTTCACCAGGTAACAATTTACACAGTGATATGAGCTAGCCTGGGATCTCTTACTTCTTCTGGGGAACAACATTAAACCAGAAGCAGCAGGCAGTAAAGTAGATTAAGGATCTCAAAAGAGCTTCCAACAATTTAAACAGAAGGAAGATTGGGAATGCTCAGTAGCAGTAACTGAGAGATCCCTGTGACTAGAGGGACACAAAACCTAGAACGGCAAAAGAACAGTCCAAATCACGAACCATCAACTTTCAACATTCAATTAGAATAGCTATCCACCTTCAAAAAAGGAAATATTTTTCTTACCTTAAATAAATATTTTAATAAAAGCAGGAGAAGCATTGCTTGATCCATAGAGAAAGAAACGTTATAGTCCCCGTACCTCTTCTGTGTTTGAATCAGAACAGCTTCAAAACAAAATCATGTTAGAATATCTAAAATATAACGAGAGAAAAACTAATATACGTATTTCCACTTCACACAGACACAGCAGCAGCCAAGGGCACACCCAGGATTTCAGTCTCCCCTCCAGCCCTGCCTCTTCCCAGGCCTCATGTAACGTTTCCCGAGATCAGCAGAAGGCTGTCCTTCAGTCCACTGACCTGTGGATGTGCTGGCTGTTCATCAGTCACCTAAAAACCCCTCAGCGTAAGAAAAACGTCACGGTTTTTTAAGTTTTACCAGTGATCACTGGATTGAGATTCGCTGCAACCAGTGCAATGCCTTGCACATTCTTCCCTCAAGGGACTGGTCGGTTTCCACAGCACCCATTTCCAGCAAGATGCCCCTTTGCCAGTGTTCAAAATTAGCCTTAAAACACTTTCCCATGGAAGTACTAACCATACCTGCAGAACCCACGGATACGTCTTGCCAGGGTCTTCCAGAGGAGTAAATACAGTGTAAGGTTCTGATTAATTTGTTAAATTTGGTCATCAAAAGCCAGGTACAGCACCAGAAACTGCACGAGCAAGTCTAAAAGTACTGACGGAAAATGAAAAAAATCCTTCTTCTCAAGGCAAAAGCAGAGCCTATAAACTCGCATAGGACGTACTTCGCAGAGGACTGCTGAAATTCCCAGTTAGCAACCACGGCGCGCAACTGACAGGAGGGATCCTCCGGCGCCGGCAAGCGCCGGGCACACGAGGAACGGCCGCCGCGCCCTCCCGCCGGGGCAGGCCCCGCACCCCGACTTCGAAGCACCCCGTCCTGACGAGGGCCGGA
>VWZZ01007437.1:0-37254 GCA_013399095.1 Psophia crepitans | reverse complement strand
CGAGTGAGGGGCAGCAGCGGCGGCGGCGCAGCTCGTTCCGGCGCCCTCCCGAGCGCGCCGCGGGGCTGGCGAGACTTCGTTAAAATCAGAGACCGCTGGAATGCTGAGATAGGGATGTGTGTGGGGAGACGCAGTCCAACTGTTCCTACAGGATTACGGGGCTGGAAGGGGTGCCGGGGGCCGCAGGCTGGCGTGTGTGCGAGGAGCTGGAGCAGCCGTGGGTCCGCGCCACCGCCCCGCCTCGGTGCGTCGTTACCCGGCCGGGCTGGCGTGCGGGCCCCTCTTAAATTCGCTGCGAGCAGAGGGTCCTCGGCTCTCTTTTACGTGTAACAGCGGTGTCTCCGGGGCTTTATAAATAACTGTGTGCAAAATATGGAAGTCGCTGCCAGGAGTAGCGGGTTTAGTTTGCCTCGAGAAGGTGCTCTCCAGGCAGGCGTTACAGCGTTGCGGTACGGCCGGGGGAAGTGCTGGGGACAAACACCATCAGAGCGGCTAGCGTGAGGTACTGTGTTGCACCCTTTAACTGTCCTAACAGACATTTTTGCATTCAGGGTTTTAGATGAAAAGGGTTAAATCTGAGGATTTAACCGCTCAGGAATAAAGTGGGTCGCGGAACCCGTATAGCTGCCCCCAGTGTGACAGCAGCTTCCTCACCGGTGAGTGTCCCTACTGCAAAACCCGGAGATGAACCCTCAGAGGAGAAACACACTGGCAGTGTCTCGCTCCTGGAGTCACTGGAGAGATCCTCATTTACCTCCTTGGGGCAGAACTTCTGATTCTCCCCATCAATCTCCCCAAGTTGGCCTCTGTGCAGAGGTCCCACGTCTGCACAGGCCAGACGGGAGCACGCAGCAGCCGGACCACCGATCCGTTCCCTGGAGGCTGCTGCTCAGGTGAAAGCTTTGGGTGACATCCACCTTTGGCCAGGCTTGCGGCAGTGAATTCAGAGGGAGACTTACCTCAGTATAATTCCCAGCGCCGTAACCTTTGCCAGGTTAACCTTCTTAATAGAAAATTAGTTTCCCACTGTGCTCTTTGAAATTAAATCAGTTTACTAAGCTGATAAAAATTGTTTACCAATTATTTCCAGGCAAAGTAATTATAGACTAAATTATAATTAGTGCCACTGTATAATATGTACCATAAAAATGAGCAACACTTGTATTACTTACTATGTATTTTCTTAGGTGCTATCATCACATAATATATAATTTCTGCCTTGAGATAACATCTTGTTCTTCAGTGGGTTGTCCTCATTTGTCCTAAAACCTGTATCCGACTGAGCTTTTAATCATTAAATAAGGAATACCATTTTTAATTAGAGCTTTATTTAGAACTTTCAGTAAACAAGACAGGCTTAGTCTCACCAGAAAAAATAACCCAAAACATTCTGGAGCTTTTATGTTACCCAGGCTCAAAGACAGACGTAGTAAATCAGAACCTGCTGCAACGAAACCGCTGATCTCAGAACACAGAATCAGTCTCCCTCCGACACACACACACAGAGCGCACACACGGATGTATCGCTCGAATGCTATTCTAGCTGTCAATGCCCAAAGTAAGCTGCTGTCTATTCAGCTGTTTTACAGAGCAGACTTACTCTTTTTCTTTTTTTTTTCCCCAGAGCACTTTGAAATCAGCTAGCACAAAGGGAGGGTTTATTAATGGGGCAATTTCCAAGACAACAGCAGGAGCCCTCTCTTTTTTAACCTCATTAAATTAAGTGTTCGTGGCACATTCCACCTTAATCAAAAGAACACTCCCCAAAACATAACCACTTTCCTCTTACTCAGCATTTCTAGTGATTAAGTTTTAGCTTCATTCACTATTGGTTTTCTCCAGAATGCAACATCAGTACAGAAGCAGCTCTTCAAATTCCTCCCATTCTTCATACAAAAACCACTTGAGAAAGTAGAAACTATGTGTTCAAGACATTTTTTTCAGGCTATCTACTCTGAGTGAGATTCTCAAATCTCTGATCATAGGGAACTTCTTTCCACTGATTTTGTTAGGCATATGACCACCTAATTGGTCTATATGTAGAATTATTTTTCAAAATAGGCAAAAAAGGCAGTTCTAAAATGGTCAGTATGTGGTTGCCAAGAACCAGTCGATGAATCGTATTTGCGTTTGCTGGAGTTCATTGCTCTTCAGCTCTGAATATGCCCTTCCGCCTCAGGCTGTGGTGACTTGTTAAGGATAATGGATCAATAATTTTTAAAGTTTCCTTGTTCTATAGGCAGCTTGCACATTCCACTTGGCATTTAAAGAAAGGCTGGGAACAATTTAGCACACAATGTTATGTACAGACCCTCTTGACCATAACCTATCCTCAATAAAACCCTGTTTTCTTTTGGATTAATGTGAAGTGCTGAAGTCTTCCCCTCCAAAGCTTTTACATCATGAATGCTTTTTTAATATATATTCCCCAAAATGGTTGGAAGTGTGAAATCCAACCTGATCTAGGAAATACAGTACCAATATCCCACTGTAACTATAAAAATTTTACTGCTAATGTGCTGGCCTTGATGCTGCCCCTCCACAATCGCTGTACTGCGATGGCTCTGTGTGACAACTCCTTTATGTTTTGTCCCCTGTTCTAGAACACACGCCTGTGAGATTTTTCTGTAGGACATGTACGTAGCTGTACTCCAGGTCTTGGATTTTATTAATGAAAACACACAGTAAGTGGCCTAAACCCAATATTTAAAGTTGTGCTTCAAATCCTAATTGCATGTTGGGGCAAGAATTGGTCTTAACGAATGACGTGGTAATAAGGCAATGGAATTATAAAAGTCAAATGCTATAAACAATATGGCTAAAGCCTTACTATTTTATAGAGGCCTATTCAGTTACAATCTGATTCTAAGTATAGAGATATATATCCCTAATTAATCCCCCCCCCAAAAAAAAATTGCATGGTTTTAGGTGTAAGCCTTTATACTGTGGAATTCCTTTTGCAAGCTCCATCGGGAGACCAGAGCAGCGGCACTGTGGGAATGAAGGAGAAGCGCAGCCAGGTACGGGCGGGGAGGCGACGGGGCAGGGCAGGGCGGCAGCGCAAGGCGTGCTCTGGCCGTGCAGCGCACAGCTGCTCCCCAGTGCCTCGCGTTTCCCAGGGGCAGCGTGGGAGTTTGGGAGAGGCATGCATTCCCAGCCAGATTGCTTTTAGGGGAGTAGAAATTAGCCGAGTCTTAGTTTCGGAGGGGGTACAAGGGAGGGAACGCTGTGGGTATCAAAGTTCTTTCAGTCGATGATTAATTAATTTTGGTATTTAACAAGGTTAGGCGTGAGTTGGATCAGCCTTCTTTGGAAAGCTGATCTTTGGGAAAGCAAGCTCACAAGGCGCCTGGGCTGACAGGGCTGCACACGATTCGAGGCTGGGGGTTGAGGCAGGAATGTGGAGTCGAAGAGAGATGGGGAAACTGAGACAGAACCACGAACTGCATCTGTGTTTAAGTTACAGACGGAGGAAATGCTTTGATCAGAACAGTCCTGCCACACTGCAGGCTCACCGAACCTGCGAAACGTTGCACGGCCTGCGAGGGCTACTTCACCTGACATAGAACGTACCACGTTATGCCAGTGTCACCTTCGTGGAGGTAGTGGGCATGGATGGCTGCCCAGAAAATGGGTCACAACTTTTAACAGATGTTCACTTTCTGACCAGGCCAACGCCGCCTGAATTTGAAGTTTGATTGTAAAATGAAAGGCAACCTTAGACCTTATCCAGCTCCACTCGAGATGTAAGATTGTGCTGTGGGTTTCAGGGAGGATCCTGACACAGTTTCTGCTGATTGTTGCACTTAAAAAAACAAATTGGGGAACAGGGAAAAAGATCATTTAATACCATTTTTCCTATTCCAGGTTATCATGGAGTTAATTTTAAGCATAACTGCTTTTATGATTTCCAGGTTTGTCCAAGATCTTGCATTATCGTTCATCTTTAGTGGCACAGGTAAATTAATTGCATTGACACTGATTTATTATCAGTCTGCAAAATAGTGTTTAATAATTTCTCTTTAATTACCAATACAGTGGTAAATCTTAGAAAAGCAGAATGCTTGTAAAAAGTACAGCTCTTCCATCAAAACACATCAAGTGTTCAGTCATATGTAAAAATGCTATCTTGTCAGAGCTTCCTTAAGTAATTAATCAAACTTGAAAATTAATTAAGAGGTTTGGGGCCAGACTGTCTTGATGCAAATAGAAGATTCCTATCTCTATGTTAATAAATCAGTAGGCCCTAAGGATCTGTTTTTTCTTTTAAAAGTTGTCCTTTTAATTTGCTGTGTGAATACACAATCTTTATAGCTATGACTATGATTTAATTTCCATTTCTGCATGAAAAGTTTCTGTACACAAATTGCGACAGCAGTATCAGACAATATTTTGGTCCAAAGTGCCAGTCTACAACACAGCTTGAAATAGCTGCCATACAAATCGTAAGAATGTGCACATGAAACGTATGTTTTTTTTAAAACGGCTCTTTATTTTGATCTCTAGGTGATCACTATTTCTTTGTATTGCTGAAATATTTTACCGATAATACAATGGATTGGTCTTTAATTTTTAAACCACGACACTATTATTAAGGAGATGAATGAGATGACAGTCTTGTTAGTAATGACAGATTTCACTGTATATGCTATTTTTCTTTATAAGCCACCGAACTGAATACAGCAAACATTTAAAGATTTGTCACACAAAGTAGCAAAATAGCCAATAGCCTTGGATTTTACGGTTTTTAAATTTCATATTGCTTATTTTTCATTGTATAAAGCAATGTGATAATCCAACCTTTTTGGTGGTGACACATTGAAATAAAAATTGTCAAAAAGTTTCCAAGCTTTCCAGCGAGAATTTTAATTCTGAAACAATTTCAATGATAAGGAAAATACTGTTATCATTTAAAACAGTTTCATTCAGTGAGTTTACAAAGCAAAGTGATCTTCTAAAAACACAACTAAAATTATATCCTAAGTTTTTAAGATAAAATTATATAGTATGGTTAATAAAAGGGAGAATATATTCAGCTTAAGGTCGTGAATCATGGACATTCACAGCCTGATTGAACATGAATAGCTGCTGAGCCCTTAAAAACATATATTTTACCTGGAAGTTTTTTTCCTGGACTTAAAAATTATGAATGCTAGATTCAGCCAATAATCCAAATCTCAATATGTATTAAAAGCCAAAGTCTTTTATGTATTTTATAAAAATATACTGAACACAAATCTTCAAACTGGAAAACAAAGGAAGAAACCCATTATGAATAGTTAAAATGTGCAGTATCATGTGTTTTTAATATATATATACACAGACACGTAGAATCTTATTCTACAGCTAGCAGACAGCCAATTTCTTATTTCTGAAAACTGAACAGTGGATATAAAATAGAATCCTTCATATCAGAAACAGCTTTTAGCTATTTTTAATAAAGGCACCGAAGCTTGAACTCTGCAGCCTTTGCCCAGTCATCTTTCATATTTATAATATATGTATAAATTAAATAAATGTCTAAGGTTTAAAGACATTAAGATGATTCTGCTGTATGCTCAGGAGATTGACTGCAGGTACTTACAGACAATAGTCATGCTGTTTCTCAGTGATTTACAGTGTAAGCAGAGTCCAGTCACTGACAACAGCTTAAAGGACAAAAGACGTTTCAGTTGAACCCACTATTGTTTTACTAAAGTATTTCCGTCATTCTCAAAACTGTAATATGCTTCTTTCCCATTTAAACATGAGACCAATGATGGTTCTTAAATGGAAGTTTCTAAGTAAAAGGAAAAGAACCACTGAGTAATTCTGACTTTTGATAGGTAGCCACAATCCGAAATTTTAATACACTGGAAACACAGCCATTAACCAGCTTTGAGCTGCTCATCAGAAAGACATTGAGTAGAAATAAAAAATGGCTAAATTATGCCTTTTCAAAAGGATTTATATTTGTCTTTCTATATATGACAATATTTAAAAAGAAAATTTGAAGAACAATGAACCACATCATCTTTGCTAAATTTGTGAGAAGTTCCATTAGAAAGCGTAATCGAGGACATGGATTTTTTTTCCCCTGCAGAGTACTAGAACCATCTGAGGTCCAAAAATAGAATCTGGTGAAAGAAAACTCATTTTAATTCTTCACATTAAATCTTTTCCACAGTGATGTTCAGTTCCATTGGCATGAGCAGTCTATAGGCTCTTGAATGACGTACATAATTTCTGTGCCATTTCCTGAGCAGCGTAGTGGCACAGTCAGATTTCGTGTTCCGTTTTCTCGACAACATTTACAGAATCTTAAATGGCTATCAATATTAACATTGAAAATTGTTGCAGATGGGCATTTTCCATCACAAGAAGCCACATTTATCTATGAGTAAAATAAGAACTGAAATTAGACATCTCAAATTTTGTTATAAAGAAATTACATTTCAAACTCTTTGTGATTAAAATCCATTTTTACATTTGAAGGGGACTCTGGTCTTAAAAATTATTGTATCATCTTCTAAAATTAATTTATTCTAAGTGCAGACACATATCTAATAATCTTTTTTTAATTAAACTCTTTTGGGGTTGTTTAATCCTCTATTCTGTCTTAATCTTGAGCAAAATGTTGTGCTACCAAATACCAAAATAGAGTCCCTAATTTAGAAATTAATAACTTCAAAACAGCATAGCTAAATTCCTGTTCTTTTCATGTTCACTGCTGAAAAGTTAAATTCTTCTAAGCAAAACGAAGGAAAGTCTATCCTTCTCCTTGAAGGTTCAAGAGGAAAAGCATATCAGTGCAAAAGCTTTTCCCTTTCTTATTCATGCTGCTTGTGAAAAAGAGCACACTAATATTAGCTGTGTTATCTCTGTAGCAAATATAGCAAAAAAGTAGATGCAGGAACAAATCAGCACAAGCAGAGACTGGCTACAAAATTATTTGTGCTCTTGACTTCAGCAGAGCAAAGCTTTCTCTGATTCTCGCATTACATGAAGAGTCTTCTTAGCTGATACGCTGACAGAAAAGAAATCAATACTTTTGAATTAAAACTTAAGCAGAGTCAATGTGCAGGGAAATCAAGAACAGCCGTACTAGATCTTGTCGTTTTTGTGATAATTTTAAATGATTTCTTATTCAAGTGAGGCGTATGACTCACTGCCTTCCAAACAGCCTGTGAACAAGTGGGCCATATCCAAACAAATTAGACCAAAAGGTTACTCTTACAGCTTTCCTGAAATTTAACAGGGGAGAAAAAAGGCCTTGTCCTAAGCCCCAATAATCCCAGGTATTAATTAATTTAACGTAATCGTACTCAGCCCTATCCAAAGTTTGGCAGCATTAATCTGGCCAAAGGATGCGTAGGTAGTTTCAAACCAGCTATAGCTGGTAGTGCCATTTGATGGGCCACAATCACGCAATTGAAAGAGAGTGCCAGGCATTTTGCTGTGGGGGAGCTGGAGAGATTTTGAGGACATGAAAATATGGAGGTACTGCTGGGTGAAGAGTAAGGGAATCTGGACTGTGGGAAGCGTGTGCAGCCATCAAGGAAATGGGGAGCAAGGAGGTACTGGGGAAAGGGGGCTGTAATATGGAGGGGGTGGGATGAGGGTGGGTCTTTCTGGAAGGTGGGTAGAGGGGGAAGGAAAGACCAAGGGTCTACAATGGAAAGTCATTAAAAGGAAGGCTTCGCTTGTTGGCCATTCATGGAATGACCTGGCCAACATTCTTGTTGCTTCTCTCTGAACCCTCTCTAGTTCTCCAGCAATGTGGAGAGACCATAACTGCAGAGAGTACCCTCCATAGAACTGCACCATCACTTCATACGAGACACTAGAATGAGTTTATTTCCACTCCCTGTCCTATTCCCTAAATGTCATAACTCAGCCTTTCTGTTTGCAGGAGAGCATTTAACAGAGGTGCTCACAGAACTGGATGCAAGGGCAAGGTCCTATTCAGCTAGCTTAAAAACCTGTGAAGTTTGGCTAAATCTTTCTTTCTAATATTCTTTGCTTTAGTCAACACCACGTCTTTATTTTGTCATATTGCTGCTCCTTAACCTAGATTGCTGAAGTAACTGTGAAGCTCTCCACAGTCTTAACTATGGCAAATAACTGTAATTTCATCTACATATTTATACTCCCTCATTACAAACTGTCTCCTAAAACTAAAAACTCTTACTTCTACTATTAAACTTTGGGCATGTCGCTGTTGACCTTCCATCAGGATGGAAATTAACCTGCTCAGCTGTGATGATATGTTGCCTCTTCCCTTATGAGTGCTTGGGTTCTTCAGCAGAATCTTACCAGAGGCCTTGGGGAAGTCTCGAGATGCTGTGTTGATTGCTTCTCCTCTGAGCGTTACATGAGAAGCACATTTGCTGCTCAGACATTACCTGGGTTTTCTAGGTGGAGCTACACCAAAGCTGAGCAATAAGATGTCTTAAGCAGATCCATAAATAAATGGGTTCATGAATTTATGATATGGAGACACATGCTATGTGGAGGAGGAGCCACCCAGAGAGTAAAAGTCTTCAAAGAGGAATGCAGCAGTGTTTCCATCACATCCCAAATGGAAGCATTTCTGCTCCTCTTTTAGACTGGGATATTATTTCATGGTGAAGAGTTCAGTGTCTTTGTTAGTTACAAGCAATTGTGCTGTGTACTTTTCGTTTGAAGTTTTTCCAGGTAGGAAGGCTCAGTCTTTCAGCCATCGGAACAGCCAATTTTACTGCCATTTGCGAGTAGGATAACATCCCTAGGGTCAAAGGTCTGCTTTTGAGGAGTTAGCAGCATTTTTTGTTGCTTGTTCATAGCTATAACCCACTTAATACTTGGTTTAGGATGCCATAGGCCCAGCATCAAACACAAGTCCTTTCATGCTTACCGGGCTTTGACTTATACAGTCATTTTTTCTTATGGTTGTTCTGATTGTCATTTTCTGGCAAATCCTTTCTTCCTTTTTGCCTGATAAAATACAGAAAATGAATCAATACACATTTTGTACTGTATTTGCTACTAAAAAAGTGAACTTATTAATTATAATAATTCTACTTTATTTTCATTAATGTAGACACTGAAACTACTACTTCCATAATTAAATATTTTTTTAGAAAAAAAAATCTCATATATTAGTAAATACTTCCTGTGTAGAATTATCGATTTTACAGCTGGCACATATGGGGCATGAAATGGCCCATTAAGCTGTACAGATTTATGAATATTAAAATATTAATATGAATTTAAATTGCACATACAGCAAGACAAATATAAGCAATTGGAAAAAAGATGTCTCAAGTAATTTTGAATAGTATTAGAATTAATTCCTTTTTTAATAGGAGTATTGAGTGCAAATAAGATTTTGATTCTGTATTTTACAAAATTTTCAGAACTGAACATTTGAGAAGGTAAAGCTGTGAACGTCATTACAACCTTAATACTATTTTGTATCTTTACGATTTAAATAGAACTATATACTTTGAATATATTTTTGAGAAAGATGTCCTCAAGAAAGCTTTGAAAGAGAGAGATGCATGTATTTGCTAAATATGGTGCAGTTTTTCCCACCAGAACTGAAGCACGTAGCACTGAGTCAGCATACGGATCTACGATTAGGGAAATACTGAGTTTTTAAGTACATTCTGGGAGGTATTGATAGGAAGTTTTTTCTTTTTTTGAAAAATAAAGCTGTACAATACAAAGGCATTTTTAATGTAATAAAAATCATGTTATAATACTGAAACAATTAAACATACAATCTTTTGTGCTGCACTCCATATCAGACTGTTATTACTCTCTGTGCAACAGCAGTTATTTAGACCTCCTGTTTCACTGCCCACCAAAATCATCTATTAGTTTTGCCATGCTGCCATCCTGGACATCCAGCGTATAAAATAATAAGCAATATTCAGCAGAATTTCTCCACCTTCAGCACATGCCTTCATGGGTGTGTACAAAAAGAACAACTTCTCTGTTCCCTAGAAGCTCGTGAGCACTTTTATAAGATAAATGAACTCTGAGTCACCAAGATATTCTGCAACCACAGCTCCAGTGGGTATTTAAAAACCAGGTTGGCCGCAGAGTACAGCCAGATTTTAATCTGCGCATTGCAGGATCAAACAATATTCTCCTACTGAACTAACAGATCACTGTACAAAGCAGTTAGACTACAGCATCTGGGTTTTCTTTCCTCAGCAACACTTAGAAGTCCCATGATATTTCCATCAGAAAGCGCTTGCCAGCATGACTATGTGTAGGTAACACAATCTTTGTACTTCTACAAGTCATATAGAGATATATGACATTTCAGTGTATGAGGTGCTGATGTCTTATGAAAACTCTGCTGCTACACTTCTCTTTCTTCCACCTTCAGCTGCCAGGAAGATCTGCATTCAGTATCAGGTGCGCTTTTGTTACTCCTTATTTGAGTAAGGAGTTTGTGTGACCTACCTACTCTTAAAAGCAAAGAATTACGATCATAATGTAACAGCTCTGTAATATTCTGTACTTTGTGGTGTAAAGGGTATTTACTAACACGATTGCAGTTGTACGCTTTTCCCTCCCCAACATTTTCACGACTTTATAAAACACGTTATTTTTGACAAAGAAGAAAGAGCATAAATCCATGTCGGCAAAGGTGAGAGCGGGCAGTAAGGCAAAACCAGTTCAGTCATTATATTCAGAGACCTGGGGTCTCTTGGTAACAGTATTGAAGGTGATGATATTTTTAAAGTAACATTTCTTATTACAACTCCCCTGTACAGTAAGTTCACGTATCAAAACCACTTTCAGAGATGAACAGGAGGAAGAACCATCAAAAGCATAAACCATAAATGGATGAACCTAATTCTGACAGGTGCTGAGCAGTGAACCCTAACCAGGCCTTAGAAAACCACTGATCTGGGAGGCCAACAGGGGATCAGCATCTCTCAGTATCAGGCCCAGTACCATTAACTGTGTGGTAGTATTTAATGGTGATGACAGCTATACGCATATATCAAGCAGTGCTTACACTATTATTAAAAATAAAAGAAAATACATTATTAAAAATAATACCTGGTTCACAATTAATACTATCAGTAGGCACTACTGGACTAATGGCAAAGGGTAATAGACCCAATCCAGAACCTGGCAGAATCATTAGGAGTATAAGTATCTCATGACATAAAAACATTTTTATATAAATGACATTTCATTAATTCTTACACTGCCAACTGCAATTTTTCTTTTAGCAAAAGATGGCGAGCTTTGCTGTTAGTCTTCCGAATTTAGAAACTCTGCAGCTGCTTTCAGTGTCACTAAAGATGGCCTAAACTTTGTTACTCTCCTGGTTAACACAGAACTGGAATGATGCTTCCTTGTAAACCAAACTTTTGCAATGAGTCTTTCTATGGCAAGGTAAGAATTAAATATATGCGCTCACTTTGCATGCATTGAATCAAGCTCTTTCAGAAAGATTATTTGTTCCCGTTAAAACCCCAAGGTGTTGCAAGCTCTATTTGGAAGTACTCTTTTTAACTGCTTCACCACAGGGCACATGCTTTCAGTTAAAAATAAAACAAAATAAAATCAAAGAGCATATAATTGTATGAATTATATCGGGGTTTTTAGCAGCCACCTCAGCAAGTATTTCTGAAGTATAACGTTGCCTTTCCGGAGGCCACAGAATACGGCCAAAATAATAAATCTTCCTGGTCAACAGAAAACCAGTAGCCATTAATTCTTTAGACTAATTTTCTGAATAAAGCCAACCTAATTTGGGGGGGGCGTGGGGTGGTGGTGTGTTATTAAATACTTTTCAACATAGCTTATCACATTAGAGAAAGAATATTAATTAATAAGATTTTAGCACAATTCTGGTGTGTTACTTTTCTCTGCTGATTCTCTTTTTTTTTAAAAAAAAAGTATTCTGTTGTATTACAATAGCATTTATTTTCTATGTTTTGGGTACAATAGAAGAGCCATACCAGCAGTTCTTTTTCGAAGCTTTGCATAAGTTGGAAACTTGAGTGTGGTTCTGTATTTGATAAATACAAATATTTCCCCTTATATCGCCAAGTTATTTACCATACATTGTACTTCTGAATTTAATAACTGTGCGACATACGGTTATGAGTCTGTGACTTCCTATTCAATATTATTAAGTAAAGTTTTGTCTAAAAAAATTCCAAATATTAATTTGCTTATGTATTTTAAGTCTAATGTTGAACACAAAAAAAGCCACAAGTGGTGGTGGGGGATTTTCTGTGTCGTTTAACAACTTCTTGCTCTACACAACAGTGTTTTATTTTTATGTATACATAATTATATACCTTGATAATAAAACCTTTCCGAGTTAAAACTGCAGAGAAAATCAGTTTGTTCTCAATCGACTTTTTAAATTGCATAAATTATGAAACCTTTATATAAGCTTGCATCACAATAATATTATAAAGTTACACACTCAGAAAATGTGGCGTATTCCCAAGTATTTATAAGTCAATTTTATATAAGGGTTGCTAAAGTCAGTATTACTGTAACTTTTCCTCATTTGGGATTTAAAAAAATGCATATATTCCAGTATTTTGGCTCCAGAAAATACATAGTAGTGATATAGAATGAATCAGTAAGTTTGGAGACATATTTCAAAACATCATCGAATTAGGAATCAGTTCTAGAGGAGACAATCCTTAAATTTTATGGAGAAAATCATATAGGCTATATTTTAGAATCAGCTTAATAATAAAGATTTTAATTGTGATAACTTTTCATCTTCCACTGATGGAGAGATTTGGTTATACTCCAGAATAATAATGTTAAAAATCACCAAGTCAGCAGCCAAATGAAGCAAGACCTTTTAATAGGAGCAGTTAGGTAACTATAACAATTTGATGTGATTTGTGGGGGGACTGCATGCTTTTTCCTTCTTTATGTCCCAGCAACTGAGGTTAAAAAACAAGCCCTCCAAAACCGAAGCCAAACTAGCACATATCGCAGCCTTCATCACTTACAGGTCTTGCAGCAGCCGTCATTATACGTCTGCACAATTCCTCCATTCTAGGAAAATAAAAGGAGAATATATGAAAAAAGACTGTGCCCAATGCAAAGGTGAATTGTATCTCAAGACAGTCCATGTTTTAAAAATGGCCAACTAATAAAAATAGTACCACTGAAATCAAGAGAAATACGCAGATATGATCAGCTGAAGGTTTGGTTCACAAATTCTTCACAACCTTTGACATGAAAATGGACTCATTGCTGCTTATCTGACCTGATTTAGTCTCCTTGAAATAAGCCACTTATTTTCTATGAGCATCTTTTTGTATCGTCCACTACCATCTATTTCCCCACCACTGAGATTTATTACGATAGTTAAAAGAATTCAAGTATCCAACTTTGGTGATGATATAAAAGTATTTACACTGATCATATCCCGAGGAGAAAAGGAATACCAAATAAGTAGCTCTTTACAGTATTTTATATATATATGTATATATACACACTTTTGAAAGAGAACATAAACTGCAGAATTTCAGAACCATTGGTGTGCTCGATTCTTTTTCTCTATTATAGTCTTTGTTATTGATTTCTTCTAAAATTGCTTGTTAGCTCCAAAGTAGAAATGTATGAACGTGAAGAAAGTGTCCTTTTGAAATTAAAAGACAGTATGAGAGGGAGAGAGAGAGACAGAGAGGCTGTCAGAGTCTGACAGAATGGGCTCAAACAAGAAACATGCACCCACAATTTTAGTTCATAGCCCAGAACTGCAGATCAAGCAGACAACGGAACATTACCAGCACTCTTACTATAACAACAAACAGAAGACATTTTTAAGTTTCCGTCTTTTCATGCTAGCATGCATTTCTTATCTCATTACAGAAAAAAATACTGAATAAATTGTTCAAGAACTTCTTAAACGAGCACTTAAACTCAGCCTCTTAAATCCATATTCCTAAATTATCCTGAACTGCCTGTCAGAAGAGCTTTCTCCCCAGCTACTGGCTCAAGTTTATGCTCAGTATCTGAAAAACAGGTCAAACTGAATCAGGAAGTTAATTTTAGGGCTCCATTCTTTAAAGTCTTAACCATTATTATTCAGGAAAGATCCTAAAAGACAAAACTACAAACTTGGCAAAGTGTTACTCCAAGCTAAAGGAAGACATAGTGATTAGCACTTTATATAGTGATATCTCAAGTGTGATACTGATTCCACGATACTTTAGAATCAGTCATCATTAAGATGCAAAACAAACTTCCATACTCCACACAGGTATTTTGTCAGTCAAAAAGCAAACAGGAACATAGAGAACAAGAGTGTAAATTGCTCACTTACATGGTTTTACGTACCACTTTTTCAGTTTACAGACAATGCATGAGGTATGCATGTGATGTCAAGTGTAAGCCAAACTGCAGATCAGTTGTTGTCACTTACCTCACCCAAAGTACAAACCTTTGTACACTCAGTGTCATTAAAAGGAGGGCAGACAACACTTGATCCCAGTATGATAGCCCCCACAGCAGTCTTTGCACACTTGTAGTTGGTGCAGTTGGAGCTCCAGGTGCTTCCTTCCTGAATATGTAAACCAAGATCATTGTCAGGAAAACCGAAACATTTCAGCTTTATCTCCAACCCCAAATGCCTGCAGAAGTGGTGCCCTCATGCTGTAGTACCTACTGCAGTGGAAAGTTTGCTGCAGATCACCCACAGGCAGCAAAGGGAAGGACCACTGTCTTACTACCGTGGCTACTGCTCCCTGCATCCATGGCTCTAGTCCCCAGCATGCTGCCCAGCATAGCTGTCCCAGTGCAGAACAACAGGACTCTCTGACAGAAAAAAAAGTCCAATAGTTCCTTTTGCTCCAAAAGCCATGGGAAGCATGAACCAAGTGATGGCCACATCTAAATTTCCTTGTACGTGGGTGCCAGAACACACCACCAGGATCCTGAACCCCAGTGCTGCATGTTGCACACTTCCTCTCTGTAGAATCCAGAATGAAGAGAAGGGTGACCCTGGGAAGAGGGGGATGTAGGAGTTCTGGTGTGAACTCAGAAGCTCCCAGCTCATCTAAATCACAGCATATGACTTAGAGATAGAATTTGTACCCTACCCTGTGCTTAGAGCATATCCAGCCTTAAGTAAATGATGTTATTAATATATCTTTGTAGAAAATATTACAACCAATAAAATGAAATAAGGTATTCACCTAGTGTGAAATTGTGGGTCTGTAATCAAACACACTTTCTTCCTATCATATACCATAAGTGCATAACCAGCAGGAAAGAGGTATCAAGCAAGACTCCCCAGATGAGTTAACTAAGAAGTGACTGTCAGACACCTGGTTATTCTATCATTACAGTTATTTTCTACCTCTGTCCAGAGGCACGTACCTCATACACAATTAGTGTTCCATTCTCAGTATGAACAGGGCAGGACACATTTTGACAGGTACCACAACAAGTATGGTGACTGGAGGAAGGAATATAGATTTGATGCTGGAAAGAAAGGAAAAAAATAAGTAATTATTAAACATACAGTATTTGAAAATTCATTGATTTCTAAAACTGAAATTACCAAGAGAAACAATATACTGACAGATGGATGGATGGGTGGAAGGATATGCTTACATACGCTGCTAGAAATTGCCTCTCAAAATAATCCTGGAGACACAAGATACACATTGTTACTGTAAAGTTCTCAAGTTCTTGCAGAACAAACAGGACTGGCAGAAGTCTTCACTTTGACTTTTACCCTAATTGTGTAGTTGTGTTCACAAACTGCACCATTGCTGTATTTTAAGAATACTCACAGCTTCACATTGCTGGGAACAGTTCACCATTGTAAAATGCATGGCATTGTATCCTGTGTTCTGATCTTTTTCTTGTAAACACTGTACAGTGTAACAAAAGTCTCCATCCAGGTACTGAATCACTGACTGTCCAGGATTCAGTATGGTGACGTCTTGGAAGATGCACACATCATCCTTCTCTAACACCAAAAGAAATAAATGTTACCAGAGGGGGAAAAAAAATCACCAACCAAATGAACAGAATCACTGAAGACAAAAGTAGGGCAAAGTCCTATACACTGCAAAAGTTTTCTAATGTTTAGACTTGATTGGTTTGTGGTTTTAATTACCAAACAGGGGAGGGAGGAGGTATAACTGAGCTTAAGAAAATGCTACAAAATGCAAAACTGCCTAAAACTGATAGTGTTCCTACTAAGGAAGTTAAAAAAAAAAGTCTGTTGTTCTTAGTTTTAAAGAGTTCTAGATATAACATTGGGCTTAGTACACATGAATTATTCTGCACATTATGAAAAGTAGCTTTTCTGTCAATTAAACTAGCATGTGTCCAATTCCCTGTGGGACAGTAATAAGCTCAAGCTGTGCCATCAGTGTGTGCTTTGCTCCTGGAGGCAGTTTAGCCTGGGCTGCAGTCAGGACTGCAGCGTACCTCAGGCACCCCCATGCACAGTACAGCTGAATCCTAGTTTGCATGGGGTGGCTGAGTGAGGGAAGAGAGCAGAGGTCTCACCTGAAGACGGGGCACCTGCCCTCATGCTGGATCGATGGGTCTGTTGCTCTGGTACGAGACATCGTCTCATTTGTGCTCGACAGTGGACTAGGAGCAGTCGCACCGCTCACACTTGGCTGAGGTTCACAACCTGCTTCCTACCTGCCTTTCACCAGAGAGACAGTACCTGACTCTGAAACCAGGGGCACTTTTACGACACTCCTACGCTCCGCCAGAACAGACACAAAATGGATGGGTTAGCAGAGACAGCATCATGTTCAGAAAAGAGAGCAAAATTGCGTAACTAGGTAGACACCCATAAAATCAAGATAAAAGAGTGTTTCAGAAGCTTATTGTGGTCCTATTTCTGCTTTCTTTGCATGCCCTTTTTACTAAAAACTAAACCAAAACAAATAGGAATATGAAAAAGTTACCACAAATGTAGTGAGTGCATCCACAAGCACTGGCAACTCTACTATCTATTTTTTTAACTTCTCCCTGCGTATAAAAGGATAAGAGAGTTTGCAGAGTCATCCACAATTAAATGCACTGCTAAACAGACAGTTTTTCTCTAAAAATGTAAAATATTACTTTCATCAGTTCCACCCTTCCTTTCATAAAAGAGAAAAATCGCAATGTACTCCAGAAACAGGAGCGTGTTCAGAGTTATTCAATGTATCTATCACTTAAAACAGGAGCAAAACACTTCATTTTCTCTCAGAATGCACAGAAGCAGCAGAGTGGTTAAACAGTAATTTTTCCTGAGATATAAAGTTATTTCAGTAATAAACATATTAGCAAAAGACTGGCTTCTGTGAATTTGCTTCCAATAGACAGGTGAAAACTATTCAAATCTGCAACTCCTGTTTAGACTTCGCATTATGCAGCCTGCACAGAAGCAGCTTCGCAGCTTCACAAGCTACATTTGGCATTTGGCAGGGAAAATCTCCCTGTCACTATGGCAATAATGGCAGTTTGAATGTTCTCACAATTATTTTCCAGATCACAGTCCCTGATATGAGAAAGTATGTGAGGAGCAAAATATTTGTGACTTCTCATATCAGCTAAATTAGACAATGTTAAATCATTTTAATTAAAAGCATAAATGATTAACAAAATAACATATTTCTCCGGATGACACATATGATCATGAAGCTCATCCCTCATTATTTATTAAAAACAATCAGGAATTATTTACATGGAAAAACTTCCCAGCATGTTGTTTTGAGTCAACATTGAACAGAATAATATTACAGTTGCTTTTCTTCTTCTGACATCTTAAAATACACAAAGTGGAATTTCCCCAGGGAACAGTCAACAGCACTGTGCAGAACTTTGATGGAGATACATGCTTGGGCTGGGGACTGGGAGGCAGGGTCCCAGCCTGTCCCTGGTCAGCCTTATCACCCTTTAGAAGGGATTGAAACAAGGAATGGAAAGGGAGGTGTAATAGGGCTGAACACTATGAATAAAATAATCTACAGGACAGTGCTTACCAATTTACAGGTCAGCATGGTAGTGTTTTCACAGCTACATTCTGAGAGGAGAACAAGAAAAGCATATTCGTCAGTTAGCTAGTAGTTAGCTTTTGTTAACAGCAGTGACGACGGAATAAAGCAGTAATTACCACAGTGCCATTCTGGACAGCACTGCCCAGGTATTCTTTCCTTCACAAGTGTCATGTCATCTGTGCAATTCATAGGAGGCTCAGAACAAAGATTTTCATCGCAAACTAAATGGGGGGAAAAAAGGTATTAGAATTTACTCAAATTTCCTTTGGATTTTCCAAGTTATATTTCTCTTGGTAAACTACTCTAAAACTAGTAAAAAATGACATTTTTAAAATAAATTTTTATTGTGTTTTTTAAGCATCTCAATTATACTTGCAACTGAAAAATAAATCAAGATTTTCAAAAGTGCTTTTAGCTACCTTAGAACAAGTTTAAATTTTCAGAGAACATTGCACAGCAATCATTTCATATTCTTCCCACTACAGAGTGACTCAAGCTGATAACAAGTACCAAAGACAACTAAAATCACAGCTTATGGAAAAAACATGTTTTATTTTTCACCCCAGCTTTGCTGTAAAGCACATTTCTGTAAGACAACAGGGAGCAACTGCCCTTCTGGCATGGATGACTCTAGTAAGAGAATACTTGCCTGTCTTATCAGAGGAGGCCTACTGGGACTCTGAAAAAAGACCACATACTAACTTTCTAGCTGCTAGAAGTTGGCAAAAACAGTGACAAAAGCCTTTGCAGAAACTTTCACCTGGGTGCAACTACTAGGAAAAGGAAAAGACCAAAGTGTGGAACTACCTGAAGGAAAAATCACTAAGCTCCAAACTTCCTGGAAGACAATTTAATTATTTGAAATTACCCAAAGATTGTAACAGGACAAGAGTTAATGCAGGAATACTCCACTGAACTAAATTAAGCTGTTAGTGTTACAGACATTAGTTAAGGACATGCGGCACAATTTCTGTGTTTTATAAGGCTAGCAAAGTGACTCCATTACACCGCAAATACTTTTCTTCTGACTGCCCGTTGTTTGAATAGTAGTCAGCCCAGCAGTATTTGCAACCCTTTGCCTACTCCTTCCCCTAAAAGCTAACACTGCAAAGAAGCTGCCTAAAAATGGTAGAACAGAGGAATAACAGTATGGAAAGTGTTTTATTACAGGTGTTTTAATATATGAACAGTTGTATATTTATACTCCAAGGATGAGATTCAGTTCCACATTAATATATCGGTATTTAGATCACCCTGAGAGTAGCTATATACTGTCTGGTGAACTAAATAACCTCTCCAGACTACCACTGAGTATACCAAGAACTTTGAACCACCCTCAAATGCAGATCTCTTAAACTCTATCTGCTGCCCACTCTAAATGATGAATCAGGAAAATCTCCACACACACACACACTAAATTTAGTAACGTGTTGAACAGACAACAGTTATACTCACCGCAATAGTAATGAGGACAACAGTAATGTATGGTATTAAGGTCTACAGTGAGAATTTCCCCTGCATTACACAAGGGAACAGGCTCAATACAGGATTCACAAACTAAATAAAATAAAAAAAAAAAATCAGACATTTACAAAGTTTTATGTACTAAAAATTTAGCATATGTTAATTCTATTTAATAGACCATAGAACAAGTCATATTACGTTTGTTACTCGGATAACAGAACTTTTACAGATTGACATTCAAATATAAATACATACCAAAGTCCAGGTATGATGTTCAAAATTATGTTGGAAATGAAAGATCCCAAACCCCAAGAATAATTCATACTCCAGTCAGCCTGACCTCTGTCAAGTCCACTGACCTCTCCAAGAAATCCTGGCTTAAGTTAGTAGGTTTAGAACTATAAACTGATTTTGTAAATACTTGATTATTCCTTAGTTATCCATAAAAATATTAGAGGCTTCTTACCACAGAGATAAGAGAAACAACAGGGATCATCTTGTTTTGCTTCAACAATAAATTGATCTTCTCTGCAGTCCAGCTGGGAAGCATTGAAACAAACTGAAGAATCACATTCTGTAGGATGTGGAATAAACAGGATTTTAAAAAGAGTCACAGGAACAATAAAAAGATAAAGAAAATGTATTCTTCATCTCCTTAGTAAAACAAAATACCCCCAACTGACTGTAAATCAAAAGCGACACAAAACACAAAAACATATTGGAGAGTGTGAAAAAAAGGTCATTGCCTGGTACTATTTACAATGTCCCATTCTGTTAACAATCAAAACAACTTGTAAGGTGAATTTTCTTACAACACATACTATGAGTGTGACAAATGGTCTCAGTAACTGCGTTTGTGTATTTCCCTTACCACATCGGTACTGTGGACAGCAGGACAGGGGGTGGTAGCCTACCACTAATTTTTCATTGGGTTTGCATGTTGGAATAACGGCGTCACACAATGACATGTTACATTCTGTGGGATAAAACACAATCAATTTTGACATAGTTGAACAGATACAAGTGTAATTCCTATAGCTCAAGATATTTATACCATCTAGTATAGAGATCCTCAAACTAAGAGCAGACCAAGTCCGCCTAAAGTGCACTCCATACCCTCATGTAGACCTCTGAGCTTAACCCAAGGCTGGTATAGCTCCATTCATGTGTCACTGTGCAAGCACAGTTATCTCCCTCTTAAAGCAAGTGTTTACTTGCTCTGCTTCCTACACATGAAGTCAGCTAAAATATCCCAGTGAAAATACTCCCTAAACAGATTGATAATACAATGTCTGTTACAGGTATCTGACTAATGAGCAAAAGCACCATATCAGATAGACCATTTCTTCTCGATTTCCATGAAGATGTTATCAAGAAATAAGTATCCCTGGCTTAACGTGTTAGGAACACTTACCCTATACTTGTGTTACTGAAAACAAGTGTGGTACATACCACAAACTTTCTTTGGACAGCAAGCTCTCTCTTCGATGACATGGACGATAACTTCGCCTTCCCTTTCACAAATTGGTGGTGGATCCTCATTGCATTCAGGTTCTACAGCAATAATGCTTCCATTTTCTAAACAGTTGTACATGCAACAGCCTCTCATGGACCCATTCCAGATCTCCCCAGCAGAGCGGGGTTGTCCTTTGTTATCTGTACATGCTGAGAACAAACACATCATATCCCTTCAACAAGCAGAGAGCACAGATTTCCTGCAAGCAGCTATGAATTGCTTAAAATTATTGCATAAAATAAGAGTGCTGTGGAGCATTATGATCAAGGAATCCAAGAAAATGTGATGACCTTAAAAAACCCAAATGAACAAATGCTTTGCTATGAGTGAAAATAAATACTGAGTGTAAGGGAAAGAACCTGCCTGTGCTGTTCCTTCCTGAGTGCTCCAGGGAAGAAAGCCTGGGAGCTACAGAAAAAAGACCATCATTTTTCCCCAACAGAAGTATGTCAGCACTGGGTCTTGAATCCAAGTGAACTGAAAGCACAAACTGCCATAGCTTGAGATAAAGCTAGGCTCTGCTGAAGGCAGCTGTACCAGATTCAAACTTATTGACGACTGCCACAGAACTTAAACATCACTGCCATTAATATCATCACATCTGCAAAACTACTCTGTCTCGCAGCACTTACTACATTTTTCTTCTGGTATACAGAGGTCTGAGTCCGTTCTATGCAGAATAGTGCCATTTTTACACACACAGTCTTCCCTTAGATAGGAACAGGAAGAATCTTCATAGAACCATTTATTCAAGCATGTCTTGGCTTCACAGGGTTGCACACAAGGCTGGTATTCCTTGCCCTCAGGACAACTTAGTGCTGCAAGTCATAAAAATAAGATGTTGAGTGCTGCTGTTATTTTTTCAGCATTTTGTTGGATAAATAGTTAGTAAGAAGTGAGTGTATCACAGAAAGCATACATTTATATTTTTAACAGTATTTTAGGTAAGCAACTCATTCAATCAAGATTAAAACTGATTCATGACACATTAAGTAAAACAATACATCTTAAGAACTTGTACCCTGATTTACTAATGCTGTGAGGGAATGAGGTAGTACTTCCAATAAGAATAGAAAGAAATATATTTTTAACTCATCACTAAACACTGCAGCAATATAAAGCCACATTGGGAAACAGAACACGGCTATCTGCTTACAACAGTAATCAGGTGTCCTCCATTTAATGCAGATGTTGTGCTTGTTGCATAAAGTCACGTATGCAGAAAGTGCATCACACTCATAGTTCCAAAAATAAGTACTATTAATCCACATCTTCTCACAAAACTCCTGTGGTGACACCTAGGAACATATTGTAATTCGGAATTAACAAGTAGAAGAGCTTTTTGTAAAGAAAATAAATTATTAATTACAAGAAATAATACAGCTGCAAGGGAAAAGAAATCACAAGCAGTGTCTCTAGTAAAAAAATGCCTTTTTTTTCCCAGAAAAACTGCAAAACTTAAACTGCCAGATTTTTTTATGCTCTGTAGGCACAGAACACAGTCCTAATGAGACTGTCACAGTACTTACAAGTACTTCTGCAGTTTAGCTCTGTCAGCTAAAAGTCAACAATCTTGGCTAAATATTGCTGCTATTCCTTCTATAAATTCCTGACATGAACAAATTATTTCTGACTGCTCTGTTTCTGTGTCTGTAGGACCCGATTGCCTACGTTGTTGGATGTAAAAGCAGGTGATCCAACCTATCTTATTTCTGTTTTCTTTTCATAAGCTTATAACAAGGTAGGGAAAGTCAGATTTTGTTTCATTTTGCTTGTTCCCTACTGTGTTGCAGCCCAGCTCTCCCTGTAGTTTCAGCAAAACTTCAAGCACGCACTCACTTCTGCCATAAAGTTCATTACACTGATGACTCTGTTACCTATCCTAGTACAGTTGCTTCATGGCTGTGATGTGCACAGTATACTCAATCCCCTCTGGCTCTGACACCCACAGGTATATGAAAGAAAAAAAATTTTATAATGGATGAACCAAGTGCTTGGCAATTTTGATGCCATGTCAGGTTTTGCTACAAACCAGGAAAAGATGCAATTGCATTGTATCTGAGGCTATGAGAGTTATCCTGGAAACATATATGAATTAGGAGTTCTGACGATTCATGTTCCCTTGAATTATTTTAAAATGAGGTGTGTTCAAACAATTATGAAAAGCATCCTGCTACCCACTGGTACTACTCTCCCTTCTTGATTCCAAACTCCTTACCACTGCTTCCTCCATTAAGTTTCCATGGCAAATATCTATTAATCCTTTTTTTTTTTTTTTAAATCTCTTCAACCTTTTCCTCTCAGAAGAACTCTCTCCATTTTTTTTCTACCTGGGGAAAGTGAGGAGTGGTTTTGGGAGTTTGAAGGAAGGGACCCGGCCGCCTGCATTACCTAAACCAAGGGTGGAAAGGCAGAACACAGAATCACAGAATCACAAGGGTTGGAAGGGACCTCGAAAGATCATCTAGTCCAACCCCCCCTGCCAAGGCAGGGCCACCTAGAGCACATCAGTCAGGAACATGTCCAGTCGGGTTTTGAATGTCTCCAGAGAAGGAGACTCCACAACCTCTCTGGGCAGCCTGTGCCAGTGCTCTGTCACCCTCACAGTGAAACAACAAGAAATGAATCAGGAATCTGGATGCATTTAGCTCTGAGAAAGAAATGGCCACTTGAGTAATTAATCCTTTTTATTTTGAATTAAGTGGGAAAAGTATGTCGGACCTCAGAGATTTGGGGCTTCCTCATTTCCCATTCCGGGAAGCAGCTGTGCTGCACTACCCACCTCTAGTGGCAGTCTGCAGGCCACACCTATGTTTCCTGCAGAAGGTACAGCATCCAGAAACAAATGTTAATTATTTCTGTAAGAAATGCTACCAAATTGTCAATGTGATAGTGACTATTGCAAAGTTTGTTTAACTAGAAATTTCTGTAGTCCAATTAGTCTCAAACTACATGAGTTGCTGTTGTATGTGGCAGAAGCACAAGACTTTCAGTTCTAGTGACCCGTGCCGAGCATTTATTAAAAATAACTCTTTTGGAATGTGTTTGTGTTGAGATGATGAGCTGGTGTCTTTCCTTTGAGCTTTGCCTACTCTGTAGTTTAAGAAACAGCATAATACCATAGGGATCTATATAGATGTGTGTTTACAATGCACAACACGACAAAAGTATTAAAGCCAACATGACAGAGGTATTAAAGCCACCCATCAACTCAGGAAAATAAGCAAAACAAGAAATATGCATACTCTCTCACTCTTTCCTTAACTGTACATATTTTATTTAATTTACATCTGGAATTTCTCTGATTTTCATACTCACTTTTTTGTGACAAGGGACGAAAACGCTTCTGTTTAACAGTTCCATACAGTATGTGCAGTTATCTTCAGTGCAGTTTCTTACTGGCCTCCTGGTTGTTACATCAAGTGATTTCTCAATTTCCCAACTCTTAATGAACACTTCAATTTCCTCCATATTTGTAATTATGGTCCTGTTTTGCATTTTCAGGTCATCAGTAGGGTCTCCATTGCACACCCCTGGAGACAGAGCATCACATTCAGAGCACAAACAAACATGCCATAGTACTTTCTTTGGGAAAGAACAGTGTACTCGATAAGGTAGGATTAACACTGCAACAGGCCCACCTGTGAGACTTAGCCACCTGATTTTATAAATGAAAGCAGCGATAGGTCCACTCTAGTTCCAAATTCCTACTTGTTGTTTTAGTTGTCAGCTCAATGGCTTAGCAAAACAAGCAGGGGGGTTTTTTGAGAAAAACTGCTACCTAAATGTGCTGTCGAGTGTAGCAAATTCACTGACGTGGCACCAGACTCTGGTCTTGTTCTACTGAATAGCAATCAGCTCCATCTGAGTAAATGTAGATGGCTTTCAAATTAACTGCACGTCACTGATGGTTTGACACTATTAAAACTTAATTGAACATTCTAAATGCAAGAAGCTATGAAAGGAATTTTTTGACAAACATTGCTTTCTCTAGAGAAAATATTTTTCTTACTCAATTTGTTAATACAAAACCACCAAAGAAAAGGCCCCATCCAAAACCCTGACATCCTAGCTAACTGAATTCATTATTGCATGTATTCATTTAATTCATCAGTGAAAACATATACTTCATACAATCACATAACAAGTCATTAAAGCCAAAACTTGAATCTTCATAACCATATTTTACATCCCAGGGACTGATCAACTAAAGTTTCCATATCCTTTTTTCACTTCCCTTCTGCATTTCTATCCCCACTCCAAGTCCTCGGCCCTTCATGCTTCCAGCCGTGCATCCTGATACTCTCCAGGGTCCCTTGTTAGAACTGGACTAGCCTGGCGTGACAGACTGTTATTCTCTCAGACAGCATGGAGAAATACAGAAGATGGTATTTGCATGATAGGAAGCATTTGACAGTAGCACTCATTTCCAGTATTCTTAACATTTCTGCTTCTTGCTGCTGTCCTAAAGACATCCTGTGCTGGCATTACAGAATTGCAGAATCAATAATGTCCTGGTTTCAGCTGAGAGAGAGTTCATTTTCTTCACAGCAGCCAGTACGGGGCTGTGTGTTGGGTCTGTGCTGGAAGCAGCGCTGATAGTGCAGAGATGTTTTTGCTGTTGCTGAGCGATGCTCACACAGAGCCAAGGCCTTTGCTGCTTCTCGCACCGCCCCGCCGGCGGGATGGCTGGGGGTGTGCGGGGATTTGGGAGGGGACAGACAGGGCAGCTGACCCCAGCTGACCAAAGGGACATTCCATACCATATGGCGTCATGCTCGGTTTATAAGGGGCTGGGGGAAGAGGAAGGGGGGGCAGCGATGTTTGAAGTGATGGTGTGTGTCTTCCCAAGTCACCATTACGCGTGACGGAGCCCTGCTGCCCTGGGGATGGCTGAACCCCTGCCTGCCGTGGGCAGTGGGGAATGAATTCCTTGTCCTGCTTTGCTTGTGCACGCGGCTTTTGCTTCACTGATTAAACTCTTGTATCTGAACCCACGAGTTTTCTCACTTTCACTCTTCCAATTCTCTCCCCCTTTCTGATGAGGGGGACTGAGCCAGTGTCTATGTGGTGTCCAGCCGCTGGCTGGAGTAAAGTCATGATAAATAAAAATAAGGCAAATTTATGACATAGTCCCTAATTTTTTTTCAGTATCAGAAGAAGAGGATAGGATGGCAGAGAATAGGAAAGAAGCACTAAAGGAGGCCTCAGACTTCGACTGCAAAGTATCAGGTAGAGCAACACTTTACAGCAGAGGTTGGAGTTGTCTGCATAGTCTTCCTCTTTCTGTCTTTTCATGGCACAAAGAGTAGCTATTCTATAATCCTTCCTGTGCTTGGCCTCATCTCGTCTCAATCTTTTTCAGTGTGCATAGAGAAGGTGGCATCTTAGTGGGAAAAGATGCAGTACCTGCCAGGGCCAGCATTCACCTGCTCTCACTAGATCTAGGAGAACCTTCCTTTTGTTCAAGCAGAATATAGCAACCGACTTTAAACACTTAATTTGTGTATGTGTATATCTAAACCATATCTGAATTGTTTGGTTTGTTTCTAAAAGTAAAAGCAGTTTAAAAGATTATAGAAGTTCATTTTCCTGTTCAATATGGGGTAGATTCGGTAAAATTACAATGCACCACAAAATGAACATTTATGATAGAATGAAAATAACTCTAAAATACCTGCTTACATTTTTCCATATAATTCATACTGGCAGACTTACAAAAAGGCTACCAGGGACGACAAACATGCTAAATTTACTATCACTGTAACTTAAGTCTGAGATGCCTTGGCGCAGTTTCGGACCCTAGATCCTATCTTCAGAGGTCTGAATTTGGATTCACCATCCCCAGGAGACTTGGACCTTTCCCAAGATACACCTTTTATCAGTATTTGTATAGCAATAAGCTGCCACTGCTAACATCTTCATGATACTATGTACTGACCATTACTTGCTCTGAAAACTACTTATTAGCAAGCAGTGCTTCGAAAGAGAATTATTGATTTGTTATTATCAATTAATAGAAATTCACAATACCACCTCAAATAGGATTGTCAGGGTAGTTATTGGGGGGTTCACAAGGAGAGCTATCGGGACAGCAGGTCACAGACCTAAAAGGGAGATGTAAATTTTAAATGGGAAATCATCAAATAAGAAAAAAATTGCCGCTATAGCCTCACCACAAAGTCCTTCTGTCTTCATCGATGTGTTAGAGTGTAATCCATACTGTATATCTATGATGCCTGTAATGTGAGCCCACTTGATGCTAATACCGGCTGGAGTATTGATGACATACATTGCACCAGTATCCTGAATACTCAGTCCTTCTTTTGAAAATGGTAATGATTGAATTACAGAATCCACTATTACCTGAAATAAACCAAATACATTTTAGGGATAAAAACAGATTGCAAAGATGTATTTTATCTGTCTGTACATCTTACAGCAAAAGATACTTTTTACAGCCTCTGTCACACACAACAACAGTCACAGTGCTTAAATCACCAAGCTTCCCATCAGTGCCATTTCCTTTAACTGCAAATGAAGTAGGCATGAGAAAAAATAATGATACAGAAATCTTTTCTAACTAAGGAGGGAATGAATCTTATTTATCACATATCGTACGATAAAAGAACAAAAAAACCCGCACCCCAACTATTCAAAGTTATCTGTTCTGACCTGTTATTGAATAGCAGGAAAGGCAGTTTCAGTATTTATCATGCCTTGGAACATTTCTGTTCGGTTCTAGGTTATCTGGAAATACAGCCTCAAGTATATATGACTTTTGCAGTTTCTTTAAAATCTCAAAAGAACTTTGAAGTGTCATTTTGGGTAAATGACGTATAAGTGAAACATGGTATCAGAAATGTGTATTTTTTGCTTTTAGCACACCATGCATTACTGGGAACCTGAACCACAGAAGTAATCCTAATCCTGTAGTACATTCACTATAAATCTGATCTGTTGCATTCTACAACAAAATAGCTTTCCAGCTATCCGTTAAGTGTACACATGCTATATACTGGGGATATATACTTACTTTTCTTGCTAAACGATTGATAAGTAATTTATATGTCTGTGTCGTTACATTTAATTTCTTAAAACAGAGCCCTGAAGTGCTTGCAGGGGGAACCTTGAAAGAAAAATAACAAGTTCAGTTACTATTGTAGTGATACAATACCTAAATACAATACAATTTAGTTACTATTGTAGTGATAGGACAAGGGGTAATGGCTTTAAACTAAAAGAGGGGAGATTTAGATTAGATATTAGGAAGAAATTCTTCACTGTGAGGGTGGTGAGGCACTGGAACAGGTTGCCCAGAGAAGCTGTGGAGGCCCCATCCCTGGCAGTGTTCAAGGCCAGGTTGGATGGGGCTTTGGGCAACCTGGTCTAGTGGAGGGTGTCCCTGCCCATGGCAGGGGGGTTGGTACTAGATGGTCTTGGAGGTCCCTTCCAACCCAAGCCATTCTGTGATTCTATGATTACTATTGTTTCTCTAATTCTGTACCAGTGCAGTAGTAAGTTTTTTCAATATGTCTAATATTCATGTATTTAATAATTAGTAAAAGAAATAAGTACTCACTAGTTTTCTTATTGAATTTGCACTCTGTAAAACATTTAAAAAAAGATTAAAAATGCAATGATACTTAGCAACATTCTTATTTAGAAAAAAAAATACCTGATTGTTTTCTTTGTGTTTGATCAGCTTCATAATAAAACTAATTTAATATATTTCTTACAAATAATAAAAAATACACATTTCTCAACTAATGTAGTACACCTTTCTGTGAACTGTTTCTAGAAACTTGATTTTATGTGGAAAATAATACAGAAAAGAGAGTACAGTGAGGGGAACAAGTTGAATTAAAAATACATCGAAATACAATGGTCATGCCAATAAAATCCCCTGTCCTATCTTTGATAAAACTGCTATTTTAACAAAGCATTTTTCTGCACAAGATTGCAGCTCATATATACCATACCTGTGCTGGCTTTTAACTAAACAGGTTTAACATTGAGAGCAACTCATCACCAGCAAGATGAGATTCAGCATATGCTGCAAAGCCCTTTCAACTTATTTCGTCAAGAACTACAGCTGCAGATTTCTAAAGCTCTTCAGCCTATGTGAGCTGCATTCACACCTTTAGACTGCAACCAAGAAACAGTGAAGAGAGCAATTTAAAAGAAAACCGCTAAACCACTGTTTAGAGACTCAGGACTCTAAACAGGACTCAAGACTCAGGACTTAAAAATCAAGTGTACAGTTGCACAGTGAGAGTAGATAAGAGACCAAATAGGGATGGGAAGGAAAGAAGCTTGATAAAGTTTCTCATTGGGAACTTTTTTATCCACAAATCAAAGATGGAAATACAATCCAGTTGTTCAAGGGTTGCATAAATTAGGACTATGAAGAATGCAAAGGAAAAGTATGCACAGACTCTAAGGATGAGACTGACCTGACCTAAACGGGCAGTCTGAAAACAAAGTGGCTGGATCCTCTCTGTAGGCATGCAGAGAGTTAGACAACTACAAAGAACAACTCATCAAACCCCAAGCTCATTAATACCTTCCTAAAAATAAGTACAGAAGATTTTTGTGATTGATTCAAAATATTTTAGTATTTTAATCATATTGTAAAATATAAATCAGGCCTTAAGAAGAAGATCTGTGGGTGGAGAGCCTGAAGTTATTCAGAAGTTATGTCACCCCTGGTAATTTAAAAGGAACTTACATTTGAATTTATTTATAACATAATACAACAATTACTACTTAACCTGTGATAAAATTCTTTTAACTAGACAGCATGATGAAGCATGCTCCTTGAAAATTAAATAACTTGCCATTTTTCTATGGCTATGGCTTTTATCTGAAAGTTTTAAGCGATAGATTTTTTTTCAGGTTTTCATACCTATAACACAAAAATCAAAGAAATTAGTACAATTACTGTGTAAATGCAAGAATCTTACCTGATTAGCAGGACATTTTTCAATATGAGCAACAATAATTTCTCCTGGTAACTTGACTAAAATGTAGGAAGCCATATTACAGAGGGCTATGTTGTTTCCATCAAATGTAATAACACTCAGTTCAGACAGTACAGAACATTGACCTAAAAAAGAACTGTAATTTAATGAGGTTACCACAAAACCAAATACAAAGCATTTCTAAAAACTTTCTGGTTTAGCCATATTTGCTTTCATATGAGATAACGTCATACATATATTTGGATATTCCAGGTTGCCCAGAGAGGTTTGGGAGTCTCCTTCACTGGAAATGTTCAAACCCTTCCTAGACATGATTCTGTACAACCTGCACTAGATGATTGCGCTTTAGCAGGAGGGTTGGACTAGATGATCTCCAGAGCTGCTTTCCAATCCTTACTGTTCTGTGAATCCATGAATATGTTATGTTATATATGTTCATAGATACATATGTTCATTATTNCAGAGAGGTTTGGGAGTCTCCTTCACTGGAAATGTTCAAACCCTTCCTAGACATGATTCTGTACAACCTGCACTAGATGATTGCGCTTTAGCAGGAGGGTTGGACTAGATGATCTCCAGAGCTGCTTTCCAATCCTTACTGTTCTGTGAATCCATGAATATGTTATGTTATATATGTTCATAGATACATATGTTCATTATTTCCTGGTTGACAGCCGGCTGAACATGAGCTGACAGTGTGCCCAAGTGGCCAAGAAGGTCAACAGTATCCTGGCTTGTTTCAGAAACAGTGTGGCTGGCAGGATTGGGGAACTGATCATTCCCCTGTACTTGGCTCTGGTGAGGCCGCACCTTGAGTACTGTGTTCAGGTTTGGGCCCCTCGCTACAAGAAGGACATCGAGGCCCTGGAGCATGTCCAGAGAAGGGCAACGAAACTGGTGAAGGGACTGGAGCACAGGTCTTATGGGGAGTGGCCGAGGGAACTGGTGTTGTTTAGCCTGGAGAAGAGGAGGCAGAGGGGAGACCTTGTTGCTCTCTACAACTACTTGAAAGGAGGCTGTAGCCAAGTCGGTGTCAGTCTCTTCTCCCCAAGTAACAGGGAGACGACAAGAGGAATGGCCTCAAGTTGTGCCAGGGGAGGTTTAGATTGGATATTAGGAAAAATTTCTTCACTGAAAGGGTTGTCAATCATTGGAAGAGGCTACCCAGAGAAGTGCTTGAGTCACCATCCCTGGAAGTATTTAAAGGCATGTAGGTGTGGTGCTTAGGGACATGGTTTAGTGGTGTAGTTGGCAGTTTTAGGTTAACTGTTGAACTTGATTATTTTCAAGGTCTTTTCCAACCAAAATCATTCTATAATTCTATGATTCTATGATATACTGATGACTTTGGTCTGCAGACAGCATACCAAGACATAAGCAGAAGCCAGAACCTTACATTACTCAGTGGAAATACCTTAACCTACTGCTATGTGTCCAGGGTAGGGAAAGAGAGTTTAAATTGATGAAAATTTTCACTTAAGTCAATATTTTATCAGCAAGGCCAATGAATCTGTACATTGTCAGGTAAAATATATGCATTAAAATTTACATATTTTGAGATACTGATAACAAGAAACTGATCTATCCTATCTTGAGATAAATTTTTAAAAGTGAAATATTGGTTTCAGCAATGCAACAAGGTTTTTTAGGATGACTTCTCTTTGTCCTTTTTGTTCCTTTGGCAGACAGTCATCTGCCAGTTTCTGCAGTTTCTAAATATGAGTAAAACTGAAATTTGGGGGTACTGCCTTTCAGAAAATGTCAGTATTTAATTTATTTTCTTCACAAAATGTTGAAATCTCAACATTACTACTGATAGAAATTCTGTAAAGTCTCAGCTGGAAAGTGTTGATGTTCATGTTGCAGATTTCCTTTCAATGTTTTCATTTGGAACAAAATATTTTGACTCTTTTGAATATTAACTCATAGATACCAAAACATTCATTATATTTCAATCTGTTTTGCTGATGAATAGCTCTTTTAAATTCATTCCCATATTCAGCCTCATATTCCAACTGTAACAAACCCTTTCTTTATTACTTGAAATTTACAGATCAAGGCTCTATGTTGTATTTAAATGTAAAACAGTGACTTACAGGGACATTCCCATTCTGGGCAACAACTATCAGTGTTAACTTGAACAGGCATTCCTCGAAAACCACAGTCTGGCTTCTGCACATCCTTAGGGCAGTTCTTTGAAAGGTTGTATAACATCCAACCCATATTAACACATACATACTGGCTACATTTGTCAACAGGCTCAAGGTATCTTGGCTGTCATATAAGGAAAAAACAACAAGAATCAACTTTACATTCATTGCCCTTATGAAGTCCAAGCGATCACTTGTTCATTGCCCTGCTCTGAGACAGAATCAGTGTATCTATGTCACCCTTCAACAGTTATTTTGGAATGAATTGCTTTTGTGTGGTTGTAACAGGTGACAATGATGCACATACATTCACCCACCCGCTCCCTGTTCCATCTGGCTTTGGTGGAATACTCTATGTAAAGCCTTATGCATTGAGGCTACAGGCTGTATTCAGTAATAATCTGAAGCATTTTAAGAAATACAGAATCATGCATTCCTGTCATGTAAAACCCTATGACAAAGAAACAAATGGAATAAAGAAGGACAGGGTAAGATTATGCAGAAACACCAAAATTCCATGGATCAGGGCTTTTTCTGAACCTTAGAAATATATTTTGCTATCTAGAATCAGTACATAGCTTTATAAGCCTTTTTTTGCAAAATATACCAGGGCAGTAGAAGAGCAACAATACAACAGTCCTCTCAGAATAAGTGAGTATTTTTAAATATACAAATAAAAACAAAAATAGGAGATATTTAAAATCTCTGGTGTTATATACATAGTATAGCAGAATGGACTGAAAAGCAATATATATTTTAACACATAGGAGCAAGTAAAACTGATCATACCACACACTCGGAAGATGTAGACATCAGTGTATGCATCATCGTACCAAAGGAAGCTTTGTCAGCTATAGCTGTCGTTGTTTCTGTGCTTGCTAGAGAAGCTTGTTTTTCCACAGGCAAAGCAGTTCCACTACTAGAATGAGATAAAACTATTACAGTTCTAGTCTGCAGCTCTGTGGGCTCTGTTAAACTGAAATAAGGTTTAATGGGTTTTTGTGTTGGGATTTTGGACCAATCTGATGTCATTATATCCGGACCTCTGGAAAGAGAGAGATTTTTTACTGAGGTTGTGTTTCTTGAAAAAGGCGAACTCTGAACTGCAGGTAATGTGAGATAAGGCGGGGAAGATTTCTCAGTGGTGGTTGACTTTGTCTTGGTAACATTTCTTTGCTCATGTGAAGTCTGACCACTTTCTAAAACAGCCACAGTTCTTTCAAATGAGGTTGCATATTTGACCTCTGAAGCTGTAAACGAGGTACTCTTTGTCTGTGATAATGGACTTGTAGTACCAGTTTTCATGATCATCACCTTTGGAGTTTCTTTAGTGCTCTGTGAAGCTTGAGTTGCTGCAGATGTAAATAAAGATTTGTGTGACACATGCATGGGTGTTTCTACGGTGGTAGGAACTGAAACTGAAGCCATATAAAATTCCAAATCAGCAACAAAAGAATCATTGGGTTTTGTAGTCATTCTAGAGGCTACGGTAGTGCTAGAAGCAACTAATGAACTGGCTGAAGAGCTAGGTTGTATTTTTGCAAAAATGTAAGGTGCTTTTAAGGATGTAGCATTCACTGTTGTGTTCGTGATCATTGGTGTAGTGGATTGAGTGATGATTCCAGCTGATATGGCTGATATTGTTCCATCTTCTTCTGAAGTTACCGAAGAACTCTGTTTTCCTAGGGAAACAGTAGAGATACAAGTGGTCTTAGGAGGAAGTGAAGACATAGAGAGCCTACTGGACTGGCTTTCTAAAGTGGCTTCAGGAATTGTATGCATTAGTAAAGAGTGCATTATAAAGGATGCTTTTAGTGCTGCTGAAAGGCCGATAGAAGGGCTTATGTTTAAAGTGAACGTAGAAAAATCTACAGAAGAAGTTGCAAAGTCTATAAGTGGACTTTTGAGGTTTCTTGTTTATCTGGGGATTATACTGGTGTTTGGGTAGCAGTTATATTTTACATTAATGATGATGTCCTAGTGAATGTGGGAAACAACAAAAAACTTGCAGTATCAGATGTCACATAAGATGGTACTGATGTTGACAACAAGACTGTAAATAAAGATGATGAGCTTGTAAAAGAAGGAACTTTAGGAATGAAAGTGCCTGAATTTTGTGCCACAGGGTCAGTTTTCAGTTCTGTATGTGAACTGCTTGGGTACCCTGTAATTTCTGAAGTGATTATTAATGTCGCATTTAGTGGTAATGGAAATATGCTATGAGGGAAGACTGTAGATGTAATGGATTTCTTTGACTTTTTGTAAATGGATGACACTGAAAAGGAATCAGTGGGCAATATATATTTATTTTCTGTTAAGGCTTTACTTGCTATAGACCTATCAGAGAATTTTGGATGACTAGAAGAGTGGAAGCAGTGGAAGGCACTTTATAAAGACTTTTGGAGGCACTTTATAAAGACTTTTTTTTTGACAGTGAAACCTCCTGTAGCTTTGGGCCTCAGGGAGGTAATCAGAGAATGCACTGGTACAGACACCGTGCATGTTACAGAAGGACTGAAGGAAGTGTTTTTAGGGATTTGAGAAGGAACTTGAGGTGAAGATACAGTCATTATGGGCAAAGCAACAGAAATACTGCCTTTTATTAATGGAGATGTCTGCTTGGGAACGGTTGCTGAAATTTCCACTGAAGATAAAAATGGTTTTGGAGAAAAGCTAGGTAAAGAACCTGCATTTAATGATAGCAGAGTTTTACATAAGGGTTTCACTGTTTCAAAATATAAAGCTGTGATTACTTGAGGAAGATTTGTCTCAAAACTAGCAAATCTAGTAGTCATAGAATTTGAGGAGCAGTTGAAGTCAGTGCAGAAATGGGTGTTGAGTGAACTGCAGTTTGACCAACGCCAGACCTAGTTCTAACAGACAAAGTAGAGATAGGAGAAGTAGATGTGCTTAGTGCCAGCCATGAACCTAGAAGAAATACAGGTCTGGTGAAAGTTGCTCAGCCAGCCTGCAGAGCAGAATAAGACACTTCAGAGGATACTGCTGCTCCCTTAGAGTGACTTCCTGAAGGACTCCTACTCTTCCCAATCCCTGCAGGCAGTTCAGAAGTGAGAAAAGATGTCTTGGAGCTTAAAGTTGTTAATGCTGAGGTAGAGGGAACAGTTCCTAGCTGAGTGGTTGGTGTTTCAAGTGGAAATGGAACTACCACTAGGAAAGTGTGTATTAATAATGCGGAATGTGTTGGAATAGGATTTGCACTGAGCAGGGTTGTTGGAGTTGCTATCGTAATGGGTAAAGTTATAGATGCAGTAGAACTGACAGAATATGATGTTGACTGCTGAGACTTGAAAAGCAGTTGGAAAATCTGTTGAAGAGGTGAGTTTGGAAAGGACAGTAAGGCTGGCTGTGCTGTGAAGTACATCAGAAGGCTCCACTGTACTTGGTAGTGAAAACGTTGAATAGGCAGCTGCATTAGATGCTTCCAGTGAATAAAAGTCTGTAATGGATTGTGCCGACATATTCATTCCCCTTAAAGTTGTGTTTGCTTCCATGGTTATTTTGGCTGTCACACCAGTATGGGTTGACTCAGTCCCTGAAGTTTCAAGTAAAGGAGGTGTCTGAGGAAATCTCTCTGTGGTAGCACCCATGTGCGAGATTAACAATGAAGGTTTTGTTCCAATTGCCGGTTCCGTAGATTTCACAGGAATACCTAAAAGGAAAAATGCATGTTTCACTGTCTTTTATGGATTATTTGTAAAGCAAAATAGCAACATCTATCTCTACTTGAGTGCCATTTAAATATTAGCAAATCAGAGGATTATTTTGCTGAGAAGATAACTTGCCAGTGGTTCCAGGCTGCCTGATAACTTTGAGGATCACAGCTGACTCAAGAAGTTTTCTAATTTTCTTTACAAATGGAGTGGTTAATTTTTTTATTATTAGTGAAAACCTAGATTTTGCAGTTTTAAAGCATGAAGGAATCCCATGGAAAATTCAGTATATCAAAAACAGTAAAATATTAGGAATTGATATAGTCTAGAATATGTTATCTTCTTTTATATCTTTGGAAGGTGGGATACTATATGAGATAATTTTGTAGTAGCTAATCTCAAACATAATGTATTTAATTCAAAAGTTGTAAAATGAAATAAGAGACAGGATTAAAAAGTAATTGTTATGTTAAAAGAATACTGTATCCCCAAAATAAGCAAATTATGTGGTATCTTCACACACCAGAAGTTATGAAATAGATGCGCTGAATTTCTTAGTGGTGACTCATCAACTGAAAAATCTGAACTTTTTGCCAGGGAAGTAGTTCTTCCGTTTGGGATCTTTGCCTCATATACATATTATATAGTAGGAGCACATAGTATAATACAGTTGTAATGAGTATAACACCATCACAAAAGGTGAAATTTAACACACATACAAAGAAATTAAAGAATTCAAATTTAGATATGGCTTACTTGGGTGTAGGAGATGTATTTTGGATGACTGGGACTGGAGTCTATGTCCCAGAGAGACATTCTTTAACAGAAAGATGTTCTGGTAAAGCATTTAATAAAAACCAACAATGTGTATTTGATTAAAACCTTGCGTGGGATCTCTAGAGTTATTGATAAGATTAGACCAATATAATAAAATATACTTACAGTCTTCTGGATAAACACATTTAAGTGTGATCTCATCAAGGATCATGTTTTTGGGACAGTATGGCAAGCATCCTTCAACCCTTTAAAATATTGTATAGTTAATTCTAAAGCCACAGTAGAAATTTAAATTAACTTTAGAATCCTAGAATCATTGAATCATTTAGGTTGGAAAAGACCTTGAAGATCATTGAACCCAAGAGTAAACTTGACACTGCCAAGTTCACCACTAAACTATGTCCCTAAGCACAACATCTATATGCCTTTTAAATACCTCCGGGGATGGTGACTCAAGCACTTCTCTGGGCAGCCTCCTCCAATGATTGACAACCCTTTCAGTGAAGAAATTTTTCCTAATATCCAATCTAAACCTCCCCTGGCACAACTTGAGGCCATTTCCTCTTGTTCTATCACTTGTCACTTGGGAGAAGAGACCAACACCCACTTGGCTACAGCCTCCTTTCAAGNCTACAGCCTCCTTTCAAGTAGTTGTAGACAGCAACAAGGTCTCCCCCCTGCCACCTTTTCTCCAGGCTAAAC
>VWZZ01007436.1:1148036-1182705 GCA_013399095.1 Psophia crepitans | reverse complement strand
CCTGGGACTCGCAAGGGGGTGCAAACCTCTAACGAGGTGGTGAGGAAACAAGGCTGACTTGGGCTGTGACTGGCAGAGGAATGTAAAGTGTTGGTCCTAAGTGGTGAGCTGTCAGGAAGTAAGGTCCCTGATTCCTGTGTATAACAGGTATGTGCTGGCACCTGACCTGCTGGGCTATTGCTGAGGGTTGTTTGTGAATCTGATACCTACCCCCACTTAACATGTGGTACCTCTGAGAACTTTTAAGAAGGAAACAGTGGCTGTGAGTTAGGTAGGTACATACAAAATCAAGTTGTGATTGATAGGTGCTGTTTCACTGTGTTTAACACAGGAGTGACTGTGAGTTTTGTGAATGTTTGGTATCTCTGAACATCTAGCAGGTACTCACCACGACTTGGTGTAGCACTTCTCGATAATGTAACAGGTGAGGGTATCTTCCCTTCAGTGAGTTCTGTCAGGCTCACTCCACTGAAGTGTAGTGGTTGTCGGTTACGATGTACCGTTTCAGAGGCTGAAATACCAATCTGGAGACAAAATTCAGCAATATGAACCTTTTTTTTTTTCCTAAGTATTCACTGCTCAGCAGAACAAGACTTGCAATAGAAGCATAAAAGTTGAAGGTATTGTAGTCTCTTGCTCTGAGTCCCATCAGATACTGACCTGTCCAGAAATCCAGGGTTAAATTTAGTAGTTTGGTGGAACTTTGGTACATTAATGCATTAATATTTGGTTGACGTTAAGTAGTACAGCTGGGCAGTGCCGTTTGCTGTCTGGTTACAAACAGGAAGTCAGACATGATAAACGTTTGGAGGGTGGAAGGATGTGGATGGGCAGGAGGCTGAGGAGGCCCGGTAGAGGAACAAAAGCGTGTAGCCAAAGTGTTCAGCCTGTGACCCTGTGAACTAAAGTTCTTACCATCCATTGACTTCCCTGAAAATAAACTAGTAGCCTTAGCCTGTTCCTGGTAAGCAGATGAAAACCACAATTAGGTAGTTTTCATACTGGCAAATGCAAAAGTATAAATAACTGAAGTAGAGGTGAACACTTGTTTTTTTTTTCTCCAATAGCAGAAGGTAAGTTGCGTGAGACAAGATCAAGGCCCGTTAGTGGAATTCAGAGGAAGCTTGTGTAGCGTGTCTGTGACTAGTAAGGGCGTTGTGGGTGAAGAAGGATGTGTGTCTTATTAATTGTTCATTAATGGTCATTAGCTCATTATTACGTTAAGATCTGCCTTAAAATATTTATTCTTTAGGTTTTGGATGAGCAAAAAAATATGAATGTGTACCTCCAAAAGTAGGCAGATGATCTTCATTGACTTTCTTTGTTGTGCAAAGTGTGAGCACTTCGCTAAATACTGTCAGCCACTTTTACCTTTGTACAACTTGTAACTCTTTTTTGTCATTGATCAAGAAGCTTATTATTAAAAGTTAGATCACTGTCAGAACATTCACTTGGTGGATTTAAGGAATAGGTCAGGTTCTCTGTATAAAATTAATTAGTCCTGCCTGGTATAAAAGCATGTATGCATTTTGAAGTTCTAGCAAAAATTATCAGCAGTTAAGCAAATAGTGGATTGGTCTGTCCTTGGCTCTGCAGTATAAAGAGTTGCTGACTGCTTCTACTATGTGTGTATTTAAACAGAAGCTCTCTTTACATAGTCTATTGTCATATCCTCTCTGATCTTACATAGGAATCATAATGTTGAGTTTGAAATGTGTCATTTCCATGACTACAGATTAATGTCAGAAAGGCATTTACTAATACCTGATTTCATCCAACAGACAATGGAAATGTATGAGAGTCCTTTCTAAACTGAGTAGTTAAAAGTCATTAAAGGAAAGCAGGTAAATATTATCCAAATAAAACTTAGAAGGCCTTGCCTTTCCAGAGTGCGGGGCTTCTGTTTAGCACTGAGTTATCTTCTTTGAGCGTGCTGCGCACAATTCTAAAAACTGTTTTCACATCAGCAGAGTTTGGTAGTCATGGATAATGTTTGACCTGGTCTCTGATTATTTGAGGTGATCTCTTCTAATGGCAAGAAATTTGAAAGCTGAGAAAATATGGAACTTCACTTACCTTGGATTTTCAATTCAGTTGTATTTTATACTCGCTTCTAAAGTCATACTAGGGTGGAAAGAGAGGTACAGGATGAGTTTGAATTTGTGAAGAGAGCATTTGTGATAGGTTGTCTGATTGTATTTTTCAGTGACTGTTTTCCTTGGCTTTTTTGTTCCTTCAGCAGTTGAGATGTGTGCCTTGTGTATACCAGACTATATTAGCCACTAATATTGGATTTATTAGTCTTTCGCAGTGCCCGAAAGATGGAGAGCTGTTGTGATGTGCTAGTGAACTTCTTCCTGTGCTGTTTGTCATCTTAGTGCATCATGTGTTGATGCAAGATAACTGTTTGGAGGAGGGGAAAAGCCTCACAAAATCTATTTTCACTCAAGTCTGTTTTTTTTTAATATTAACTGAAGTGTGCTTATGTGGTTTTGAACCTTAGTGTGTATCAAGGACATATGAGTGAAAATAGGGCTATGTAAGAGTTATGGATGGAGAGTGTTAAGATTTGTGGAATATATATTTATTTTGTAAGGATTGTGAACGTGTGCTACACTTGAGCACTTGAAAGCAATGAAAGAAATGGTTTCCTGTCCCCATAAGAGAGGAATAGGATAGTGTGTGTCAGTTTTATGTTTTATGAAGATCTGAGCTGCAGGCTAAGAAAAGCTTGCAGGTTGGCTGTGTCCTATACTATAAACTTCTATACTTTGAAGTTTCCACCTCTTGCCATTTCTTTCTTTGCTGTACGTAAGGGCAGGAACTCAGCTGAACCTTTCAAGCAGAGGCATGTTCAAGAAATATTTTTTTCAGGTTTCAAGAAGGTTAAAGGAAGTACTCATGTGTGAGGTGAGCATGGATCTCTCAAAGACGTGATATAGACTGAGAAAGGCATAGAGCAAGCAGAGGAGTGTGTGTCACTGAAGATGGAGTATTTTACGAAAGAAATCTAGTGCTATGTGATGATAGCTGTCTGAGGAAATGCACCTCCAAAACATTGATTACCAGTGTTTAAGACACTTTTTTTCTGCTTTTTTTTTGTCTTTACACATATGTAGTAGTGTTCTGTGAAGTTTCTAGTCTTTTAATTTTCAAATTGCAGTCAAAATACTGAGCTCACATAATTACTTATCAAATCTTTTAATGTTATGGAGTCACCCTTTTTTACTACCTGTGTATGGCGACAAAACTGTAATGTGGAAAGCTCAGAATGATGTCAGTACCTGGTTGAGTTAGCTTTGATGTTTCAGTTTCGTGACCCCGCCAATGCATTAAATGTTACCACAAGCCTTGAGTACACAGTCTGTCTCGTTTGCTTGTAACTTCACCAAAGTGTAACTGTATTGTTCAGAAGTTTCTGTACCTCACTGTGCCTCAGCACATTTGTAAATACAGATACTTCTAGAGCTTTGCCAGTAGGGTTGTCGTCTTCAGGCATGGCTTTTGTGATCTCCGTGAATATTTGCTTGTGTTTGATGAAGCTGTCAATATTTGAATACTTTGGATCATACATTCACAAAAAAAAGCCTTGTTTCTGTCTTGCTGATTTCTAGGCAACCTTCAGCATGAGACTAAGCAGAGCTTTCCCTGCAATTGCATCTTTTTGTGACTTACCTGAGAGCAGGGAGACTTCCTTCTGCTTTAACCTTTGACTTACTCATGCCTCAGAATAAAGGATTTTCTTAATATTCTGGTTAAAGGGACAGCTGAAATTCTGTCTTATCTCTTTGTCCATGGATCAGCTTTAGTTTAGTTCTTGCAACAAGAGCTGCTTTGGACTGAATTATCCTTATTGCCACTCACTTATTGCTCAAATTTATATTTAATTCCATCATTCATAATAAATCTCTCCTGGATGCTGAAGCATCAAGTACATGGAGATTGCTCTTTGAAGAAACGTGTCTTTTAGACATCTGTCTCTGGTGTTGATTAGATGAATTAATTCTATAGTGAAGTGGTGTTAGCTTTTATTTTTGCAACTTCTGATGGCAGCTGTGTATCTTGAACTTAGATTCCTTAGAATCATAGAATCATTAAGGTTGGAAGAGACCTCAAGGATCATCCAATCCAACTGTCCCCCCACTACCTATTAACCACTAAACCATGTCCTTCAGTAACGTGTCTAACCTTTCCTTAAATACCTGCAGGGACGGTGACTCCACCACCTCCCTGGGCAATCCGTTCCAATGCCCGACCACCCTTTCTGAGAAGAAATTTCTCCTAATCTCCAACCTGAACCTCCCCTTCTCCAGGCTTGGCTGCTTATGAAATGTATATGGATCCAAGGGATTTTTTCAGACTTTGGTTCCCATTTCAACCTACTGGCAGTTTTAAGTAGCTTAACTGATAGGGCATGACACTTCTTTCTGATGTTTACATATGTTACTTCTGTCTGATGTTTTGCCTCAGCACTTGTTTTCACTCAGGACTTTGGGGTAAAGCATGGATGGTCCTCCTGCATGGAGTATTCAACAGGATTTTCAGTGGCAGAAGTGTGTTTCCAGTATGTACAGGTTTCCTTTGTTCTGTGTTGAAATGGTAAACTTGCCATATATTTCTCTGGTTAACAGTTTTCGTTTGTTACTTCCCCAGTTTTGAGGGATTTGTAGGAGTTGCAGAGCTACTGCTCTAATTATGAGTAAGGTCTATGGGGAGACCTTGTTATAGGATTTCAGTATTTAAGGGGGTCTTATAAGAAAGATGTCGAAAGACTTTTTACTAGGGCCTGTAGTAACAGGGCAAGGGACAATGGTTTTAAACAGAAAGAGGGTAGAGTTAGAGTGGATATAAGGAAGAAATTTTTTGTGATGAGGCTGGCGAGACACTGGAACAGGTTGCCTAAGAGAAGTTGTGGATGTCCTGTTACTGGAAGGGTGGTCCAGTTGGAAAGGGCACTGAGGAATCTGATTTAGTGAAAGACGTCCCTGCCCATGGTGGTGGGGGGTGTGTGTGTTGCAGCTGCATAATCTTTGAAGTCCTTTCCAACCCAAATCATTCTATGATTCTACTGCCTGCAGTCAATGGTAGGGAGATGACATGTTTACTTTTCCTTAAGACTATATGTAAAAGTCCCCTACAGTGTCAAATTCCTAAACTATCCCAGCGTGCTGTTGCAAACTGTGGCAACAGGCATTACTACTTAGGGGTTGCATACAAGTGTAGCTGTTTCTGGTGTCCATCCTCCTTGTACTTTCTGGCATCTGCAGTTGTGTGAAGTGATGTACACTTCAACATTGTCTTTCCTTTCCTGTCTGTCAGGGAACTTGAGTAATCTCTCTTCAGATCTGTTGGTGCAGTCTATGTGGAAACAAACCCTGAAGCTTGCTACTTGCAACTTAAAGAAGTACTTATTTCTTTTTTTAAACCAATTTCCTACTAGTTTCAGTGAATGCCCTCTGTTGTGGGCTTTGGTAATTAGCAGTTAATCATTCACCTTATCCACTGCCTTTATGAATCTTTGCACTTTGATCATATACCCCCCTCAGCTTTCTTCTCCAAGGTAGTGTCAGCCTTGTTAGCTTCCTAAGGCAGCTGCTTTATTCCCTTAATTATATTAATCTTCCTTCTCTCTGCTTTCTCTTAACTTGACCAAGTCCTCCATGAAATGCAGATGCCAGAACCGCACCCAGTACCAAATACGTGGCTATACAAGGGTTTTATGGAGAATGAAAACGATGCCTTCTGTGTTTGTTCTTAATCACCTTCCTAGCAGTGCCCAGCATTTTATTCCTATATCTGGTGCCTGCTGGTTGCATTGAGCTGGTGTTTTAAGAGAATAATGAGTGGTGATAAAAGACCTCTCTCGTGAGCAGTAGCTGCCGAACTTGAGTTGAGTGTTGCATAAGCATAATTTAACTTTCTCAAGATTCAGTACCCTTTATTTACCTACACCAAAGCTCGTCTGCCACCTTTTGTCCACTGGGTTTCGTGAGGTCTTTCCACAGTGACTCACCGTTGGTACAGTGTTTAACTGCCTATTTGAGTACTTGGACAAGGTCCTCCATTGGCATCAGATCATTCAGTTGAGTAAGAAAAATACACCAACCATGAGAAATGTTTAGCTGCTCAATAAACATACTGTCAAAGCAAATTATATTTTTAAATTCTTCAGCTATCAAGGCTTGGGTAAGCTTTTCTGCACACAGCTGAGCTCCGTGTGATGGATCTTGCTGCCAGTATTCAAGTCTTGAGCAGTTTAATTTCTGATTTGTGTTGTTTTATAGTATCTGTTATTAAGACTGCTTTGGTTTATATTCAGAAAGTTATTAATAACAAATGAAACTTTACACTGACTGATGTTTACCAAATTAGTAGCCAGTCATATGGTTTTATTAACGGCTTTGTTAGACTGTATAGTCCTTACTAGAAGTTATTGGCCAGACTGGAAGCCAGATACTCAGATTTTCTTTGAGATTCATCCAACCAACCAACCAACTGTAAGATAGAAAACATTTTTTTTTTTGTAGACAAGGTGAAACTCTTCTAATCTTTAGATCTTCTGAAACGCGGAATCGTCAGTAATTCGAGCCTATCTCAAACTCCATCAAAGCTTTACATATGCAATTGGTATGTTTCTTTGAAATTATTTAGCATTTAAATCATGTGTTGTTAGGTAGCCTTTTGTGTTCTGAAACTTACTAGTGTACCTTTTTCTGGTATTAATTATCCTTAGAACAGTTATTTAGCCTGGCCTGAGTGGAATAGCACTGGATGAGCTTTTTTCCAAGCTAGATTTGCACTGGTGGAGGAGGGTGGTGGTGATAATTCAAACTGTGACAGTAACTTACTTCCTCCCCCCTTATGTACTTTTCTTCATTTATCGCTCTTCCCACTATTGCTTATAAAGATTTTGCTGAGTTTGGGGAAGATTCAATAGGTATCCACGGAACTTTGAGGAGACTAGAAGCAAGGTGGATTTCAAACTGTGTACTGTGGTGTACTGCTATCTGTTAGGATAATTTTAGGAATTACTTCTACTAGCAAGTGTTTTTCCTGAAATTAATGCCTTTCTGATAGGAACCCTGAGATTTTTGTGAGATGCTTGTAAGTTGTGGCATGGATTTGGGTTATTTATAATTTTATAATTTATACTTTTTTTTTCTCACCCATCTTTAAAATCTGTGTGCTAGGACTTAAATCTTCATTTTGTTTTTGCAGGTTTGGACTAAGCAACAAATTTGAAGCAGAATTTCCTTCATCTTTAACTGGAAAGGTGAGTATCTGTATGTAGGAATTTGGAATTAGAGTTAAGATTTTTATGACAAAAACAAGAGTTCCAGGTGTTGTCCATTGTAAGGGTAATAAATAGCACTGCTGTGGTACTAGGGTTTTTGTGTCTTTTTTTTTCTTGTAGGTTGCACCTGAAGAATTTAAAGCCAGCATCAGTAGAGTTAACAGTTGTCTTAAGAAGAACCTTCCAGTTAATGTACGATGGCTACTTTGTGGATGCCTTTGCTGCTGCTGCACTTTGGGTTGTAGCATGTGGCCAGTTATCTGCCTCAGTAAAAGAGTAAGTTGAATTATTCTTATAGTTTTTGGTAGTTATGTTTGTGCTGGGTTTGTTCTCATTTTTATCTCTCCCACCTTTAAACACTGTGTGCTAGAACTTACTTACATCAATTTGATTTCATACATTTTGTCTGTTATACAGTTGTCTGTCATACTAGTTAAAATTGTAACAGACATCAGAAGTTTGAGCTTATAACTTAATAAGTGGTAGTATAGCTGATAAGCCCATGTTCTCTGTGATACACTTTGGGATTATCAGAATTTGGCAGTGATTGAGTGGCAGGTTGTTTTGAGGAGCTTCAGATTACACTGTGGCCCAAATAGCCATACATTTTTTGTTTAAGGCAGTTTTGTAAAAGATACTAATTGCTGTTTCTTTTTGATTTTCCTTTTAAGCTGCAAAATGAGTAAGATTTTTTCCCACATTAAGAACTAGAAACTCATATTTTGTCTGTGTATTGTATTGTATTGTTCACAACAGAAGCTCATTACAGACACCTGTTTTTCACTTCACTGCCCTCAGAGCAGTTAATTAGGCAATGATCCTATCTCTTCTTTTTTTTTCGTGTGTAACAATTGTCTTTGGTTAGTCCTATTTCACTATTTTGCAGGAAGTCTTTGTGCCTCTTCATTCTCCCCTGTTAGTACTGATGATCTTTCCATTTGATGGCAAGGCTTGTGTATATATGTATGTCATTTGTCAGGGCACACGAGCTGCTTAGCATTGCCTCGTCTGAGAGTGTTTTAACTGGGCGCTCCTTGCTGGTGAGACCGCTGATGTAGCAAGAGCAGTTGAAAAGTCAGCCAGAAGCTCCCTCCGTTCTGTCCTTTGGGCAGGGCTGTCCTGTGCTCTGCTGTAGCTGTCTTCCCCCTCCCGTTACAGGTGTTAACAGAAAATGATCCCTGTGATTGCTGTCTTGCCCTCCTGCCTGCTCTCTTCCTTGGAGAGCAAAAGACAAGCCCTCCTGTGCCCCTGGTGTTCTGTTCTCAGCCAGCCCTCTCTGTAGACAGCAGTTCCCTCTCCCCCGCTTGACCTAGCGATCCTGTCTTTCCATTTCCCCCTCTCCCTATCCTCAGCCTGACAAGATTTGCAGTCCCCACACTGATTGGGAAACTGGTAGACACGCAGCAGGGAACGGCACACGCAGCGGATGTAAGCTGGTGCTGGGTGGGATGTCATTCTGCCCACAGCACTGGGCTTGCTTAATATATTTGAGAGGTTCCACTGGAAGTGCGGTAACAGATAACGTGTGGGTGGGAGGGGGGAAGCACGGAGGGGAGAACGGAGATTTGCTCCAGAGAAGTTGAACAGCACTGTTTTACTGCATGAGCAGCACGATGGTAGACAGGACAGATTGAAGATGAGCAGGATAAATATGTTCTGCAAAAGGCAGTAGCTGTTTGCTTTTTTGCTCTGTTTTGCAATAAAATTGCTACAAACTTTACTGTTAGTAAAAGCAACTGTGTAATTTCCAAGACAAAAACTACTCCTTACGAGAACTTGTGGACAAACCTTTACTGTTGCCTAGAAGTACCTCTTTTCATTTAGAGAGATGAAATGATTTGTTCTCAGAGTAAAGTGGAAAAACATGTGAGGAGGACTTCTGTAAACTTACTGTTGATCTGGCTGGCGGTGTTAAAGTCCTGTGTTAGGTTATATAATCTTCAGTCTGACAGTGGACAACTCTCATTGTTGGTTCAAATAGTGTATAGCCATGGCACTGCGGGACAGGGGTTAGTAGCCATGGAGGGGGTGGGTTGATGGTTGGACTTGATAATCCCAGAGATTGTTTCCAACCGTAAAGATTCTGTGATTCAGGTTGATATTCTTTCTTGTGTAATACCTCTTAATGCTACGAATTGTGTACAATTCAGTACACTGAACATCATCATGATTTTCTCTATCAAAGTCCTCATTTCACAGCGTCAGTGAATCAAGGCATTCTAAAAAATGTATTTGTAGGATTTACACTGATCATAACAAAACTTGTACATTTTTGTGTCATCTGACTTTCTGTATTAAGGTCTTAACGCTTAGTCCCTTTGAAGATTACTTAAGTTAGTTTTAATTGTATACAAAATAAGATAGAAAAGCCTCCTGATAACGGAGTCTGTGGACAAAAGTCCTTAAGCTGTCACAAACTAGTAAATCTGCTGCAGGTTGACTGTATATCCATATCTTGAAAGTCTGTTGCAAGAAGTTAGCATTTGCTGTTTGCTTCAGCAGATAAGTTGGTGACTTAACTGGCTTACAGGGAAGACTTCCTTTACCGTTCTAGGCCTAGCTCAGTTACAGACACAAGGAAAGCTTGCATTGCTACGGTTCACATGTAACTTCTAAAGATGAAAGCTTCTGGTGCTCTTTAGTTCGACCCATTTTTCCCCCGATAATATGCTGTTGTAGCAGGAAATGCTAGCAGGATGTAATAAGGTAGGGATTGATGCCACAGGTCCTCATCTTAGAATCGTGGAGTCATAGAATGGTTTGGGTTGGAAGGGACCTCAAAGACCATCTAGTTCCAACCCACCTGCCGTGGGCAGGGGCAGCCTCCACTAGACCAGGTTGCCCAAAGCCCCATCCAACCTGGCCTTGAACACTGCCAGGGATGGGGCCTCCACTGCTTCTCTGGGCAACCTGTTCCAGTGCCTCGCCACCCTCACAGGAAAGAATTTCTTCCTAATTTCTAACCTAAATCTCCCCTTTTTTAGTTTAAACCCATTACCCCTTGTTCTCTCACTAACAATCCCTGATGAACAGTCTGTCTCCGTCTTTCCTGTAGGCCTCCTTTAGGTACTGGTAGGCTGCAGTAAGGTCTCCCTGGAGCCTTTTCTTCTCCAGGCTGAACAAGCCCAACTCTCTCAGCCTGTCTTCACAGGAGAGGTGCGTCAGCCCTCTGATCATCTTCATGGCCCTCCTCTGGACTCGCTCCAGCAGCTCCATGTCTGAGGACCCCAGAGCTGGACATAGTACTCCAGATGGGGTCTCCCAAGAGCAGAGTAGAGGGGCAGAATCACCTCCCTTGACCTGCTGGTCTTGCTGTTTTTGATGCAACCCAGGACACAGTTGGCTTTCTGGGCTGCTAGCACACACTGCTGGCTCATGTTGAGCTTCTCATCAGTCAGCATCCCCAAGTCCTTCTTCTCAGGGCTGCTCTCGATCCATTCACTGCCCTGTAGTTGTGCTTGGGATTGCGTTGATCCACATGTAGGACCTTGCACTTGACTTTGCTGAAATTAATGTGGTTCACATGGGCCCACCTCTGCAAGCCTGTCAAGGTCCCTCTGGATGGCATCCCCTTCCTCGAGTGTGTTGACTGTACCACACAGCTTGGTGTCACTGGCAAACTTGCTGAGGGTGCACTTGATCCCACTGTCCGTATTGCCAAAAAAGATGTTAAACAGTGCCGGTCCCAGTACCAACCCCCGAGGAATGCCATTCATCACTGATCTCCACTTGGACATTGAGCTATTGACTACAACTCTTTCGAGTACAACCATCTAGCCAATTCTGTATCCACCAAGCGGTCCATCCGTCAAATCCACGTCTCCAATTTAGAGTTAAGGATGTTGTGCGGGACAGTGTCAAATGCTTAGCACAAGTCCAGGTAGATGGCACCAGTTGCTCTACCCCTATCTACCAACACTGTAACCCCATCGTATTCAGGCACCAAATTTGTCAGGCACGGTTTGCCTTTAGTGAAGCTGTGTTAGCTTCCTGTTTGTGTTTGAGTTTGTACAGGACCTCCTTGTTCATCCACGCAGGCCTTTTTCATCCAGTTTTGCTGCTTCTTTGTTAGGATGCATCACCACTGAGCTTGAAGGAGGTGATCCTTGAATACTAACCAACTGTCTTGGGCCCTTCTTCCCTCCAGGGCTTTGTCCCATGGTACACAACCAAGCAGGTCCCTGAAGAGGACAAAGTCTGTTCTCCTGAAGTCCAGGGTAGTAAGCTTGCTTTGTGCCCTCCTCACTGCCCTGATGATCTTGAACTCCACCATTTCATGGTCACTGCAGCCAAGGCTGCCCTTGAGCTTCGCATTCTGCACCAGACCCCTGTGTTGCTGAGAACAAGGTCTAGCGTGGCATCTCTCCTCGTTGGCTTCTCTGTCACTTGGAGAAGAAAGTTACCATCAACACATTCCAGGAACCTCCTGGATTGCTTATGCCCTTCTGTGTTGTCCCTCCAACAGATACTGGGGTGGCTGAGATCTCCCACGAGGACCAGGGCTTGTGAATGTAAGGCTGCTCCTATCTGTCTATAGAGGGCCTCATCCGTTCAGTCTCCTTGATTGGGTAGCCTGTAGCAGACGCCCACTATAGTGTCCCCTGTCCCTGCCCTCCCTTTAATCCTGACCCATAAGCTGTCAGTCAGCTTCTCGCCCATCCCCAGATGGACCTCCATGCACTCCAACTGGCCATTGACATAGAGAGTGACACTTCCTCCTTGTCTCCCCTGTCTGTCCTTCCTAAAGAGCCTGTATCCTTCCATCCCAACACTTCAGCCATAGGAATCATCCCACCAAGTCTCTGTGATCCCAGTGAGATCACAGCCCCGCAGGCATGCGCATGTCTCCAACTCCTGTTGTTTATTCCCCATGTGTTTGCATAGAGGCATTTAAGCTGAGCCCCCGATGAAGCTGGCTGGCTGGAGTGGCTGGAATTCCATTGTGCTGCACTTCAGGTGCTCTCCTGCTGACCTGTGATCCTTGTCCTGGCTCTGGGCATCTACTGCTGGCACTGGTGTCACACTGGTAGGAGTGGGATGGATTGAGGTTCTTCTAAACTGGAGCCTCTTAACCTATTGCCAGAAGTCACAAATAATCAACTTATACATGGTTAAAGTCAGAAAGAAGGCAAAGGCTTGTAGCATATGAGGCCCGAAAGCAGAGTTTGAAGCTAAGGGAAGAGGTTCAGTTTGCCTTTCCCAAACTATAACTCTTAATCCTGGACCTGGCTGGCAAAGACCTTATTACTACTGTTTGTTTGTTTGGTAGAGGAGGTAAGGAGGAAAGCTGTGGAATATTTTCAAGGACATATTTGCAAATTCTAGTATAGGGAAACAAGCAGATGAATTTGTAATAATTCTGGTCAGGACTGCTGCTCACAGAAAAGCAGTGAAACGTTCCTGCCACTTGAGTTGCTTGAATAGGTATGAGTGGATTTAACTTTATTTCTTGGAAGACCCAAATCAGGAAAGTAGAGTGTGATTTAAATCCTTTAAATCTCTCTTATCTGCAATTACAGGTTGTATACCCTTTAAGATCTCAGTACTGAATTGCATCCACAAGCCTGTAAAACTTTATGCAAAACTTTGAATCAGTTTATGTTAGAGTGCTATGACAAGTGCAGGAAACTAATTGTATGGATTTTCCTAGAAATCAGGCAAGTGAGAGACGGTGCATGATGTCAATGACCTGGAGCTGCTCAGCAGATTGGCAGCAGTTGTGAATGCAACCTGGTTCCTTTAGGTTTCCATCTGTAATTTGCTCAGTAAATTCCAGTAGAACTGTGACAAGAGCCAACTTCATATTCTTCCACTAAAAAGAAAAATTAAAAATATTAATCCATTGACTGTTTTGGCTTGCTACTGTTTTAGTGGTTCCTACTGAAAGGACAGTTACTGAGAAGTGGCCTGTAGTACATCCTTCGTGGCAGTGATCATAAAAGACTCCCAAGATCATATAATTAGCGAGCTTGATTTCTGCAAGCAGGATGGGAGTGTTCCTATGTAGAACTAAAATTTGTGTAGAACATGTTTTAATCACACAATAAAAATATACCAGCCTTCATCTTTGTCCTTTTCTGCTGAAATAAAAGAATAACAGATTTGTTTGGTTGAATTGCATATACAGTGAGCTAACAAGTGGGAATGTTTCTCAAGGATTTTATGAAATCAAACAACAGTTTCAACTATACAGTTGCTTGCTTTTAATGCAGAAGAGTAATTTTTCTCAGAATGACCAGTTAAGAAATACCTGTTTTAATGAGGCTGAATCAATCTACCATGCTCTTAAATTGCTGGTATATTTTTTTTTCAGCTCTTTTGGAGAAACTTTTTTTTAAGGTTCACACAGACAAAATGAAAGCTGCAACTTCAGAGTTTGTGAAGTTACAATAATTCTCTTAATCTTTCTCTGTATTCTGTATATTTACTGCCTTTCATTGACTTTGGTAACATTCCCATGTTAGAATTACAAATGTAAATACGTTTTTTTGAAATTAAAGTCAATTATTAAGAGTTTGTGTATAATGGGAATATATGCTTATTTTTGTGCAGTGAAAAATAAGTTACAGGTTTGTTTCCTTAAATCAGCAGATGCTTCAAACCAGGAATTTACTAATTCACAGACTTAAGGTTAATTGTTAATTATATCACTTTAATGCATTTCCATGCAATGAAAGCTTTCCCTTCACTGTATTTTTCTTTTCAGTGCTTTGTTCAGAGCTAGTTTTGGAAGTCTTTGTACAGTATTGTTTCCTTTCTTCTGCATTGAGAAAAAGCCTGCTACTCTTCACCAGTAGAATAAATGTTTAATTTAATTCAGTATCTTATTGCCTCTCTCCTTTTATGTGGTCTTGATTTGATTTTAATGAATAAAAGCTGCAAGAAAATTACAGGAAATACAGTCCCTCATTTGCAGATCTAGATTGTCAATGATCTTCAGCAGTTTTACTCAGATTGTACCATCTTTTCTGGGACAAGTTCCAGATTGTACTAAACGAACATTAAGTCTTTAAATTATTGTTCTTTATTTAAAAAGAATTACATAGTGAATTGTAATCCAAAAAGCACTACAGGATGAGGTTCCCATTTGAAGCTACTTTTTCAAACGAATTGACACTCATTTTCAGTATTAACTAAATGCTGTGCTTCCCGATGTATAAATAGGATAAATAATTTCAACAGAAATGGTAACAATGAAAGCTGTGATAGAATTGCAGTACTGCTAGATTTCTTAAAAGCTGATATTGTCCATGTAAATTGCATGTTTGGGAAGGTTCATGGGCAGTCTCTTAAAATGAATAGAATGAGATATTTAAAAGTGATCTGTAATACTTTCAAGAGCTGCTTGTTTGTGAATTTGCACAAAGCTGATGAATGCTGCTTGAGCTTCATCATTAGTGGTCACTTACATAGCAGTTTACATCTTTAGAGTACTTATAAACATAACCTAATTCCAACTTCCAAAGTATTGATTAAATTAAATATATGGTGGAGGAGCTGGAAATAACTTTTTTTTAAATACAGTAGTCTTGCTTGTCAGTGAATGATACTGATGTTAAAAAAAATTAAATTTTTTGAAGCTATGGATACATTATATTTATTTTCAAAACTGAAAGAAATATGTATTTTCACCTCCGCCTTTCTGCGAGGGACTTGGTACTGGTAAGAGCGTCATACTGTAATGCTTTTCTAAGCCATTCCTTAAGGCAATCACATAAGACTGAAGATGCCTTGTTTTTTGAAGTCCCCGTTGTGACAATTTTCACTGTAATTCAGTTTGGAAGAATCTTCTAAATTGTAACGTATTTATTATGTTTATCCTAACCAGAACACATGTGATCTCTATACTGGCTCTAGTCAGCTTAGTAAAACTTTTTTGAAGTAGAGCTTATATGTATCAAATACGCATTCTTGACCATTGTCTTCAAATATATTCAGAGGTCTTTAAAGTAATTGCTTTTTTTCTTTTTAGTATTAGCTATGCAATTAAAATTTTAAAAGATTCAGATCTGGTATAATTTTATTTTAGAATTGATAACTATAATTTTGGTCAGAAGAGTCACTAAGTCTTTCACATACAGAACTTAGTGGCAAAGCTTGTAGAACACTATAGAACTGAAATCATAATATGCATAGTGTTGCAATTATTTATTTTTTCTCCCTATCTCTGAAATCAGATTTTATTTCATTCAGAGCATGCTGTGGTTTTAATTTGCAAACCTATTTGGGGGGGCAGAGCAGTAAGATTGGCATGAAGAATACTTACAAATGTAAGTCAGTCACAAAATAGCAGTTTGTTTCTTTATAGGTCAAACAAAAATCTTAAGTATTTTAAAAAAAAGTATTCTAAAGTTAAATTTGTAATTTCATGTATTCTTAATAATATATTTTATATTAATCTTAAATGCAGCATATATTTTTAGTTTCTATAGTGAATATTCTAAAGTGCATTTGTAATTAGATGATCTCTGAACATTCTCATATTAAAATAATACATGTAGGCTTAACATTTCAATATTACAGTGCCTTTTACATTGTGATGGCTAAGTTATATGGAGGAAACCATAGATCACACCATAGTTTGGGTTTGATATTGTTTTTTATATTGTTTTTCATATCCAATTTGACACGTTTCTGAAAAAATAAATGTGAACTAAATTGAAATTCATATAGAGTCGTTTTGAAAAAGCATGCTAAAAGTGGTCTAGCTAGTTGTCAGATTTGGAAATCAGGTTAGGAAGGGTCATTTTTAAGGATTCTGTCTTTGACAGCTGGTAGATGATGCCAGCTAGAGAGCATAAGCAAACACTATTGAGGACAGAATAAGAATGCAAAATTATCTGCAATTCATATTATAAAATTAAAAATAGGTAGAAAGTACTTTACTGAACATTAACTTGCTGGACTGTGTAACTGTAAAATGAAACACAAAACTAGAAGGGGCTGCTGGCAAGTTGAGGTAGTGACCATGCTGTGCCTCTTGCGTTTTCTCAAATTAGTCTTGCTCTGGGTTGTTGTTCTTCACTTTGTTAAACAAACCAGGGTAAAACATTATTTTCTGTCTAAGTGGAGCACTCTCAGTAACTCAAGGACTATGTATAAAGCAACTTGTTATTTAGCAACAATAAAAAGTAGTTCAAGAAACATGACTCTTAACAAAACAGTTGGGTGGATCAGGGGAGCAGTTCTACAAAAGAGAAGACTGAAGGAGTTAAGTCTTCTACCATATCAAACATACATGTAAAGTGGAAAATGACTAGTTACTTTTCATTTTGCTCCCCATAGAAGTTATTTTTGCTGCATTTTGGAAAAAAATGCTGAATTTGGGATCGTGATGATGATGTGAAGTAGTTCTTAAAGTAGCCAGATTTATTTTTTTCTAAATTGGTTTACTAGCTACAGGACCAACCATCTTGGGATTCTGTAATTTTCTGGTGCAATCCTAGATGGGCAAGGCCCTGCAGAGGCTGTCCATTGCAGAGAGATCATTCCTTTCAGCATGCACACTAGTGAAGCACTGGATTTTACAGGGCCTTCTAGAGTTATTGTGTTAAGTTGTGCTGCCTTCCAGTTTTTCTGGCCATGTAGCTTCTCTTCCATTCTTGGCCCCGGCCTTAGACACTGCTAACAGCAGGAGTTGAAAGGCTTCTTACATACTAATAAATTAAAGCTGGGAGTGTTCCTAGGAATTGGCCCTTTAGAGAGGTCCTTGGCAGGCTCTGGGTCTGTATTGTGTAACAATTCCTAGGCATTATCAGAATGCTCCAGGCACCATGAGTGATTCTGAGGTTATGAGAACTTACTGATATAGATGCAACCTGTTCCCTGCCAGCTGGCTTCAAGTGAATGGGAATGTTTCTGGGCATCGTTTCATTTCCTAATAGAGATGTAACCTGAGATGCTTTAATTTTTCCACCTGCACTGGTCTTGAACTGTATTCCATGGCACACTATTAGATATCTTGGAAATAAATGATGGAGACTCAAATGAACATCTCTCTAATCTTAAAAAGAGGTGGAATTCTCATCCATGTTAAGTTCATAATATCCCACAATGGATGAGACCAGATGAGTTACTTGGTGGAGAGTCAATCCTATTTTCATCCCTGTTATGGTCAATTCTATACTACGTGTTTATTTTCTGTGGCCCTTTCTGTGAGAAGGTCCTTTAGCAGGAGGTGAATGCTTTAGATTGTCATGGCCAGATTTGAATAATTTGTTTGGAGGGAATGGCACTTCATGGTTTGTTTTGTGGGTTGTGGTGGTTTGTTTTTTTTTCTTGTAATGACAGAGAGTCAAAGCTAGAATTGAATTCTAGAATAAAAGAGCTAAAAATCTTTCTTTACAAATTAAACTAACATGCTTCATGGATCGGTTCAACATCTGTCTGCGTGTGAGATGTGCTTTTCTACACCTCAATTAGGCCTTCTCAAGGAAGGTGTGTTAATTTTGCCAAGGTCAAGATTATTTCTTCTACAAGGCTTCTCCATAGTAGGAAGTTTCCACAATGGTTGGCTGTAGTTAGTGATAATACTACAAGATGTTCCCCATTGTACTGCTGGATAATGTACACGGGATCTATTTTTCTGTATACCTTCTCCATTCTCCACGTATTTCATGACTTTACTGCTTTCTTAAACAGTCTAGGAGTTTGAGAATCAAGGTAAATAGAGTCTCTGAGGAATCGACTTTGGCTTAGATATTAAAAACTGTTACATGTAATGTCAAATAATGGTGCTCTCTTCTTTATATCAGCAATGTCATGGAAGAGACCTTTCCAGAGAGTAGTTGATCTGATTTGAATCATTAAGCTTTAAATTCATCTCTCTGTGATGTACCAACCAAGGGTTGAGACCCATACAAATTAGGTCAGTTTATGGATCACATGAGGACACGGGACAATATCCTTAGGGCTGTCTTTTAGAATGGGAAATTTCCTGAGGTCAAGTTGATGTTGTCTGTTTTTTTGCTCCAGAATTCTGCTGATTATATTTCTTTTTGTCTGACTATGAGCTTTGGTCTGGGCTCATTTTCTTCCCAGAATCGTCTGTAAGGCAAGACAAGATGCAGCAAGAGTAATCCTCTTGGACAAGGCAGTTATTTTAAGATCAGACAAAAAGCACCAGAAAGCTACGTTTATTTCCAGATACTCTTTGATCGGTGTAGTATGGGTTTCGCTCACTTTCTTGCATGAATGCTGCAGTGGCTTCTGGGACGAGTACCCTTACAATAGTCTCTAGTAAGAAATATCCTAGCTACTAATAGGAAAGATGATGCAAGATATGCTTGAACAGACACCCTTTCAAACCACTGTGTGTGCTGAAGCAGGTATTCTAGGATGTCAGGATCTGAAATCAACTCAGATTTCACCCTTGTCATCTTCGCTCTTCACAAAGTCTCACTCTTGCTGAGAATTCATCGGTAAGATGGGAATCTTACCAAGCTACAATTTCTAAAGGGTTTATTTGTGATATGGTGTTCAAGGTGGGGAGTTTCTCAGCACCAATAAAGATCTATAATTCAGTTATACGTGTTCCAAGTTCAGCTTTGGCATTTTTGTGGCACCAATATGGGCCTCAGAATTGACTTGTAGGATGTTCTGGCATGTTGAAAGTGACCCTACAGTTGTATGATTCGATTGTCTTCTAACTTTATATTTCATTGTGCTGATAAATAAATTACTTGGGTATAAGTTTTGTAGTCAGGTGTATCTCTGGGGAACGAACAGAAATTCCTACTTCCATCACTTCTCTCTGAGTGAGTGGAGGTGGTATAGTTTACACCTCTGATAGGATCCTTCACCTTTCTTCTGTGGGGTATAATACAAATTCTGGCCGTATGACAGTCAACAAAAGTACGCTTAAACTGACCTCTGTATTTTGAAATTTGAGCATAAAGTGTATTTTTCCAGGATAATATTCAAAGTTATTAATACTTGATTGTGGTGAAATTTTATATGAAGGAATTTGAAAATCTCCCCAAACCATGTATTGGACTAACATTGCACTATATGCACATACGTTCTGGAGTTTTCAGATGAGAAGTCAAAGATAAATGCATTGAGATTCTTTTGTTGTTCCCAGACAACTACGAATAGAATTGATAGTGGAGGATGGTGGTGTTACTGTCCATATTGTTTCCCGGCTTAAATAAAGACAAAGGGAGGTACTCAAATTAGCACCATTTTGGGAGTCATGTAAGATCCTTTTGTTTAATATTGTAGCAGTCATTCACTGATTTACAGCAGGAGTTGAGGGGGCTTTGGCCCATTCACTAGTGCAGTTCAGCATAGCAGTGCATGTTCCAGGTCATGCGCTGCAAGAGGGGCCCTGTGGCTGCACAGCCTCCCACTCCAGATCATAGCTGCATCTGGAGTTGTAAGCTAACTTCAGTAGGCACTGCAAAGGCATAACAGAGATCTTGGAGTTGGTATCACAGGTAATGCACTATTTGTATTCAATACCGCCTTGTTTCTGCATGAAAAGTTCATACTTAGGCTTCCTATTTCTTTCCTTCCATGTTTAAGGGCAACATTTATTTTACTTAATTGGGAGCAATAAGCATTGGTGGAAGTGTATTCTGAGTGGAGCTTTTTTGGTAGTCTGTTGTTTTGCTTTTTTTTGTTTGTTTGTTTTTTAAAGACACTGTCAAACTTAAATATCTTTAAAGAATCAGTTATTTTACAGGAATGTTTCACTAAACATTCCATCTAGATAGTTGAAGATGTCTGTTTCACAAAATTCTGTGGATAACACTAAAGACTATCTGCTTTTTTTCACAGAGTATGTTACAAAGTATACTTTCTTATCATTGGTGTGCTAAAAAGTGTACTTGAATTGCAGTTTTAGCTTTGCTCAAATATTAGATTCGGTTTTTCAAGAAAATATTTAAAAGCTGGCTAGTATTAAATCTTCCTAATAAGCAAGTCTCTCTTCCACTTGATTTGTGCTTTTGTTGTGGCTAACAAATAATTTGCTGTATGGGTTTTTCTGTACACCATTGATAGAATATATAAGCTTGTCATCCTAGTGTGCTGGAAATGCTACACTCAAATCAAGTGTTCCTTTCTGGTTTTGTATATCCTCACCTGCTCCTCACTGTAAATCATTGAGATGTCAAGAGCAGTGATTAATTAAGCTGCACGTGCAAGTGCTTTTTTTCACCTGTCAAGTAGGAAAAAAACTTACTATAGTGAATTGTGTGATGCTGTTTAATTAATTTCTTTTTATTCCAAGCTCTGAGCTTTGCAGAAATATTGTGCAGTCTAATTTTCATTAACTTTTCTGTATTGATAACATGGCTTAGTTTGGGAGCTATGACTATCCCAAATTACACCGCAGGAAGGATTGTGTTTAAGGCTCTAGGAACATAAATAACTGTGGTCTTGAGGCTGCATGTGTTTTTATCTCACCTTAGTTGAATGACTTTAAACTGGCTTCTTATTTAAATAAACCAATTAATACTACATAACTACCTATCAATTTCTTATTTATGTGTATGTATTGTAATATATATGTAATTTTATTGGAATTTGAAAAGCTTGGATGTTTTTCACACTCTTTGGGGCAAACAATGAAATTAAATTGTATAGTGATCTTAATCTATTATTAAAAGGTCCTGGAAAGGAAGATTACAAGGTAGATTCAGGTTTTGAATCAGTTTTGCCATTGGTTTAGCAGCGGGTGGGCAGGCAGATGCCTGCTCAGAGTAGAACCTATTGCCATTTTTCACCATTGATAGAGTAGCCTTTCAGAGTCAATGAGCTCTGTCAATGTGAGCTTGTCAAGGCTACAACTTCATAGACCTGAGAGGCGGTTTGAGAGGTCAGCCCTTTTCAGGTTTGCTGTGATGCAAATGAACTTTAATGCTTAAACAACTATTGGAATTTTTATGTCTGCTCCTTGTTCTTTTTTCTTCACAAAGTCATTGACGAGACATTCAGTGCTTTTTAAATTGGAAGTTGCATTGTGCTAAAGACCTAGTACAGATTTACGGAGGGCTGAAAGCAGTTAGATCATGTTCTTTTCATGGTGCGATTAGAATCAAATCGATTTCCCTACAGCCTTCAGCATTCAGATGGCAATTTTAACAAAGCTTGGGGGCTAGACAAGGGACAAAACGACTGAACTGAATGTTAATTACACTCTGCAGCCTTATTTTCTTTTGATTTGGAGCTGACTGGCAACTAAATTAACAAAAGTGTGACCATAACTGCTGCCCTATTTTCATTTAAAAGGAGAGCAGACTCTAAAAGGCTATCTTTACAAAGAAACAAGTGAGGTCTACTGATTATTGTTAAAGGGCACTGTCTTTAAAAACATAATAATAACAATAACCCCAAAAATACTCAATTCCCAACTGATGTGATAAATTAGTCACTGGCACATCCACCTTCTCATAATTCTTTGACTTGCGCTTTTAAAAATAAAACGTAATAAAAGTTCAGTGTAATGATTACTTATAGATGGCAATGATCTAATTTTTAATCATGTGACCACAGTACATGCTTAGATGTGTTTCCCCACAACCACTTTGGCATTAAACTAGAGAGGAGCTGATGGTTGAAAACCAAGATGTTAATATTTGGTGGGAAATAAATAATTTGTTGCCTAATTTTTATTTTGCTCTGACATTCTTGTTTCTCCTGAGAGCGTTTAGTTTGATTTGTTAAGGTTCATTTACAGTACTTGTATTTTGTAGTAGTAACAGCAAGATGCTTTCTCATCCCTTCCCCTCACCCCTCTCTGCCTTGTAAGGAAGCTGCAGCTGCACTAAGTTGTATTTGATCCTTGTCATTGCTCCGTCCTTTTGCACCTGCAGCTCTGTTGGTCTCATCTTAACACCTGGCACCATGAATTATCCTCTTTTTATTCATAGTCAGTAGCAAATCCCATTTAGAGCTAAGCAGTATATATTCTGGCAGTCAAATGACCATAAATGTCAGAATGTATTTCTCAAATGTAAATATAACTGAATAATTGTATTCAAAATGCTGTGAAACTTTACAGCTCAGAATGTCCTTTAATACTTGCATGCATAATCTGAAAAAGCTGTGCTGAGCAGCTTTCAGGTTTCTCTATGTGAAGTGTCAAGCGTGGACAACTCAGGCAGTAAAACTCTGCTTTAGAATCCTAAGTATTGGGTTTGCTCCCTATACAAATCACAGATTTAGTAATACTCGTTTGTGCAATTTATTGTAACTTCCTGCATCTGCTTTTCAGTCTCTAAAATCTGGACATGAAGGTAACAAATTTCTCTTTGTTTAGAGTATTTGTACTTGATCTACAGCATTGCAAAATAGTTCGCAACATTTTAGATGCCGGCCTTCTTAGAAGCAGTGTGTTTAACCCAGTGATACTGGGGGAGCAGCGCTCCTGCTTTTATACTTGGGTCACTTCAAGATTTCTGTGGTTTTAAAGTTGTAACTGCTGAAAACCAGAAAGCGCATATATATATATGAACAGTTTTTTTTCCAAAATGGTTTAAGATTGTTATTTGGATGCCATAAAAAGTTGTTTCTGTTCTAGTTATTATTTAATACCAGGGAAGTTTTGCTAGTATTACAGACCACCCTGTACTCAGTCACTGTCCTGTACCTCTCTCCTTTTCACACAAAAGCAGCTGCAAAACAAAGTTTTTCTAAAGCCAGTCAAGAGTAAAATTCTTTCTCATTTGTCTTCCAGACACGAAGATCGATTGAGAAGTTATTAGAATGGGAAAACAATAGGTTATACCACAAGGTGAGTGCCGCAGGGAGCAGCTTCGTACTGTTGGAGTTTGAATTGCACAGTATGGAAACAGATGCTTTTGTTGAACGAAAAATATGAAAGGTGGACAAATGGGCTAGTCTGTGTGCTGCAATAAAATACAGCTCATTTTTCTTCTTTTTCTTTCCTCCTTGTCTAGCTGTGCTTGCATTGGAGACTAAGCAAAAGGAAATGTGAAACGAATAACATGATGGAATATGTAAGTTAAAGGGCTGTTTTGTGAGTTTCTCTATTAAATGATCATTTATTTTGCTTCTGATCTTATTCTTTTCATGATTATTAATCAGTAAAGGTGTCAGGAGCTTAATCGCCTGAGTGCAAGGATTTTCTACGGTTCACAGATGCATGGTTTCATGTGCAGGACTGATTTATAAAGTTATGAATGACTTGAAAACAAGGCTTCACTGTGTTCTGAAAAATAATAAATTAATTGCCAAGATAAAATAGCTTGAACATGTGCTGATGGAGTGTGAAATTTTAGATGCTGTATAAAGAATAACCACAACTTTGGTTACGCAGCAAGTCAGATATGGCTGTTTTATATAATGCTAATCAAGTCTAAAAGTATGGAAGAAGACCTTTCAACTAAGCTGTTGGAGCTTAAGAAACCTTTAGGCTTTTTAGATTGTAACTGCGCCTTACCTCAACTGTCTTGGAAGTATCTTTATCTCCAATTGGTGTCACTAAAATATTTTTAAGTCAGTCTCTGGAATTTTAACTTCAGTTTTTGGCAGAGACTCGTAAGCCTTTCTTGGGCATACACAGTGAGAAGTTATATGTGGTTTAAAATGAAGGATATCCGGTGTGGGATTTCAGTTTGTGTAACTTGCAACCTCCTTGCTCTTTTTTGGTACTGTTTTTATTTCCATATTCAAAATATCTTGGAGACGCGTAGAATAGCATGAAATTAAGCTGCCAAAAATGTAAGAAACATTAGAATTTGCCTAATTTCTTTCAGTACTCTAGGAAGTAGGGGATAGGAAGGACTAATTTCTTTAAAAATAAAGATTAGCCTTTGAGAAATATCTACTGTAGTAGTTCTAACTTAATCCGTGGTGTTTGATTATGAGGTACTTTGTTCTTTGAAACAACAAAGCTATCATGAATCTAAAATTTTTGAAAGTGGTTAAATAGTTTGAAATTATATTCAAAGAAACTTTTTCTTTTAGTCTTTCACTTTTTCTTGTTTCTACATTAGACCTTCTTTCTGGCCTGAAACATAAGATCTTTAAAATATGTTTTATACAGAGTGGCTCTATCCAATTCGCTAAATAAGTAGGCTTTTTGTAACATCTGTTCTACAAAATTTTTTGGTTTAGATGTACAAGATGTGACTGAAAATTGATTAAAGCCAATTTCAGAAAACAGATTTGAACTTTACCTAAATGAAGGTTTTTTTATTTCGCTGAAAATTTTGTTTTGCTACAGGAAAATGTTGTCGCATCCAGTGTTTTGCAGATTGAATTGGAAGAAATACATACAATGCTAACTTGTAAATACTATGGCCCAGCAACATTTACAGATGAACTTTCATTCTATTAAATAAAATTTAGAATCGGTTGACCTGTTTACATTAATAATATGTAAGCATGGGCATATAGTTATGCAGGATAAAGATCAAAGATTTTATTTTCAATTTGTGAAACATCTAATATTATCTCTAGGTATATTTAATGAGAAAATTTTTACGAAACTTCTCCTTACTATTTTCTCATTTTTCAGTTAACTGATTTGCTAGTCTTTTAAGTTACCCTTAATGTTGTGTTTGTGATTTAATTTTAAATAATGAACACTTATCCTCGATTTTAATTTTTCAAAACAGGTAATTTAAATTAGATTCTTCTACCCAAAACTTAGTGCTTTGCCAACTTGAGGTTCTAAATCCACAGTTGCAGATACTAGCTTAAAATAAAAGACAGACACAGTAGTCTTGCACCTTTGGCATAAACACTTTTCCAGCTTTACTTCTTGCTCCCTTTTTGAAACCTTGCCTGCATATCAGAAGCCCTGCTATCTGTGAAGCATCCAGTGGTTGACTCATGTGAGTGATCAATGGATTTTGAGCAGTTTGCATCACTTCTGAAAATAAGTTACTTCTGAGTATCTCTAAAAATAAACCTATACACCTGATTTTGATAGTCATTATTACAAAAGTATTTACTTTAGAAATAAAATCAGAGACTTACTTCTATTCTGATGTTCAGTATGCTATCGGATAGAAGTGTTTACTACCTAAGCAGCCAAGTTGTGCTCTCCTTTACAATAAAACACATTTAGAAATTCTTTGTTAACTTCTTAAAAAGCCAAGCCCTACTTGCAAGTAAATGAAGTCCTTAGTTATATCACCAGATGCATTTATTTGTTTATGACTACAACCGTGTTGCTGTGTTATGACTCTCTCTCTAAAGAAAGAATATGCACAAGTGAAAATTTTCTTTAAGCTTTCTATTTAAAGTAGGATAAATATTTGAATTGTGTTCTGGAGTGTAATCTACCATGTGTAGGTAGCTCAGAAACACATACTTTAAATTCGAATTGGAACTGTAAGAATAATCATGCAAAAGCATTAGTTTCTTGTTAACTACTTGCAGATTTGTTAGATATGGGAACTTTGCAAAGGCTGATGCACCTTTCTATACAAGTTTTGAACTATAAATGTGATTTAGAATCTGATATTAAATTTGAAGTACAGGGAATTGCATGTGTAATTGAAAATTAACTTTGCACACATTGTGTCGTCTGTTTTTTTTAAAAAATGAATACATGTATGTATTTCATAATTATTTCCTAATAAAGTAAATGAATTATGTTAAAGAATAATTATGTAGTAGCTTATTTCAGTTTGTTTAGATGTGTTGGGTATTGGTAGGCAAACTTTTTCAATTGAATTTGATCCTTTAAGAGTTTTGGTTTTCTGCCCCAAAGCAATTAGATCGAACATGAATTTTCTAATGATTTCCTGCCTAAGGAAAGTACTGTGATCTTCGATCATAGTCACAACTTCATGTACCTCAAAAGAAAAAAAAAAAAAGCCATGTGAATTATCATAGTGATAGGTAATAGGATTTTTGCCATCTTCCATTTAATATAGATTTGTTTTCTTTTTATACAGGTCATCCTTATAGAATTTTTACCAAAGACACCGATTTTTCGACCAGACTAGCATTTGGTTTATTTATAGAGACTTATTCAAGTATGTTGTCTTTCCAATGGTGCCTTGCTTGGTGCTCTCCTGGTGGTGACATAGCATTGGTTCTACAGAATCTTGTGGTGTTTTCATTCTTTTGTTGTTTGGGTTTTTTTGTTGGTGTTTTTTTTTTTTTTTTTTTAAATAAGAGCATGTTCCAAGTGCATTTGGTCAAACTCTGCAAAGGCATTTCACGCAAATGTTAACTACTACTTAAGTTATTGTTACTTTTACTACTTCTGTTTATTAATGTATCTTGATTTTCAAAGTGTCTTTTATATGTGTGTGCGCGCGTGTGTACATATATATATTACTATAAATACACAGCTGAAAATGGTATACAAGTGAGCAGATATTTTTTTATCCCAAAAATGACACAACTGACTGTACATTGTGGAAGTCCTTTTAATCATTCATTTACATGCTGAAGTACCTTAAGATCTTCCTAAACTTTTGTCAGTGACTAGTCAATTGTAAATATTTTTATTTCTTTTTGGAATATTGGCTAGCCTCTAAAAAAAGGAGAAAAAGTTCTTTTTGAAACTGTGCTTTTTGGAACCCAAATGTCATTAGTAGAAATCTCTGTGCTTTTCATGAAGAAGTCCTGTCAGCTGGTTCTGAAATAGTTCTAATTTAAAGGTTAAAAAATAAGCAGCAAAATAGAATTATTTTACTCTGACTAGAGAATCGCTGAGACAATTGCATGCATCTGGTTAGTAAACCTCAAGATCACAAAAATGTATTAGTATTGCAGTTTACAATGTAGCTGGTTTAATTCAGGCGAATGGCATGTATCAGCTTTATTCCTACTGTTTACCAGATCCTATACACAGGGGTGCGGAAGGATTTCTTTTACTAAAGCTTACTGTCCATGAGGACCTTTTAGGGTTTTGGGCTTGGGGTGGGGTTTTTTGTTGTTGTTGTTGTTGTTCATTGGTTTTGCTTTAAAACCACATAAGCAGAAAAAAGTTACTGAAGAAATCTTGAACAGTATAGTTCCAGATGCAAATACAGATACCATGTATTAAAAATAATCAAGGCAGGGTGTACTGGGCAACAGTGTAGTTTAAATGTGTTAGATAATTATTTATTGTACCCTTGCTTCTGCTCATTTTGGTTTACAGAGCTTATTTTCTGCACAAGACTTTTTTTAACTGGATATAGGATACATGCTTGGGTCAGGCCAGTTGTATTTTGTTTCTTCTACGTGTACCTTAGTTGTACATATCTTCACACATAGTTTTGGGTTTTTTAAATTGAAACTGAATCATATTTTTAAGTTTGCTTTAGGTACCTAAAAATTACTGTACATGAACATTATTGTAAATTAAGAATATGTTCCTTGTACAGTTATGGTAGCAAGCAATAATGTGAATACATGAAAAAACAGATATACTCTGCTTAATATTTGTATGAATGAAAAGTTGATACCACTACAAGAATAATCTTCTCTTTTTAATCTTTTAAATACAAGTTTTATTTCAAGGTAATATATTACAGGTACCTTGATGCTGTGAACTATTTTTCTATGTCTTCAAAATATTTATTCTCTGTAAAATATTCTCTAGTGAGTGTTATATTCCTAAACTGTTGGTAGTGGGAATGGTCTAGAAAGTTTTAAGTATTCTTAAATCTAAGCGTTCTGTATCTGTTCCCAAAACTCATCCGTTGCTCAGCTTTTGTCTGTGGATTCCTGCTGTTTACTTTCAGAATAGCTCGGTTATGTTTTTCATACAAGCCTAAAGGGTGTTTCTTGACTTGAATGGAACATGATTTTTAGTTAAAAAACACCAGTTTTGCGCTGTCTCAGTCTTCTGGGTCCCACAACAGTTTCTCTCCAAAGTAACTGGTTATAATGTCTATAAAATCAATTTCAGCCTCTTTTTTAGTACAAATCTGGGTCTGCAGCACTCCTCCTCTCGCCCAGAAGTGTAAGTTACAGTCTTGGACCAATTTCAGGCTGCGAGGGTGACCAGAAGCCCAACATTGATGGCAGCTGAGGCTGTGGAGGTTGGAGGTGCAGGGGAGAGGTTGGAATTGAACTGAAATGATAACTGGTGATAAATACTGATGAGCAGAAATAGATGTTGATTTCTTCAAATGCAGTTTCCAATAAAATGAATACTTACTCATACAAGGCCTAGATTTTATTATCAAAATTCTCAGTTGACTGTGTAGGTAGGTTTGTGTCATGGATGCAGTTTTCCACCAGTAGCTCATTAGTGTGGAGCGATAGGTTGGATATGGCTTGTGATATGTTCAGGGCAGTGCCACATTCAGCGTGAGCTACTCACCTTAGTTTACTACCCAAACTTTCCATGCTATGTTCTGTGACGCGACTACCTTGCCAGCAGCACCCAAACCAACCTGCAGTAAAGCTAAGTTGAGTGTTGTGTGCTGAAACCAGAGCAGCGAATAGAGCGTTGCTTGCAGGTTTACAGAGTGTCTTGTTAGTAAAGCTTCCACATAAGTGGTTGTGCTGTGAAGATCTTGTCTACTTCTAGGTGCGTCTGCAGGCATTTCTATATTTCAACTATTGTGACTATTACTTTCTCTCTAAGAATTGTAGTATAGGGGTTCAAAGTAGAGCTCTGAGCAAACAAGAAGTTAAATCCGTTAGTGAGGTGTCCAGGCTAATTGCCTCTTAAAACATTTCTGATATTTTATTAAAAGAATGCCTTTGACTTAAAATGCAACCAGGAAGCTTGAGAAACTGCATGTATATAGAGAAGATTTAGTCTCAAAAGTCTTCCTCTCCTGATGAGGCAGTACACTCACCTAGTAAGAATGTTATAAAACATTTCCAGACAATTCCTTTCCATTCATTAATTACAATGATAGAAATTGAACATAGCAGGAACTTTAATCAACTGTTTAATGCTTGCAGCGGTCATCAGGATTTTTCTTGGATGTTGTTTCTAAAATACGAAATCTGTCTTGTGTGCTAGTGAGAAGATACAGATTACCTTTTTTTTTGCTTTTTGTCTAGTTGGCAAAGGATGAAGTTGCAACAGTTTGGGCAGGCTAGAAGCTATAGTTGGACTTCCAGGACATAACCTACTCTTTGCTAAAATAAATATTACATTATAATAACTTGTTCAGCTTCTTGCAATTCAGCAGTTCCTACAAATAATCTTACCTGTTTCAAATTTGCTTCAATAGTAAGAGTTAGGTACCCATGAGATATTCATCATTTAACAAATGATGCTAAACTATGTCTGTTTCACCTTTAGCCTGAAAAACTAATGGTAAAGGCATCAATAACTCCCTGTGAAAGCTAATTATTATTTTTAGGTGTAGTAGCCTTTAACTGGCCAATAACGATTTCTTTCTTACTGTAATATAATTGAAATAAATTATTTTTAACCTTTTAGTGATAGGTAGAAATAAGTCCTGAGGGAGAAAGGCTTTTTGTCTGACCCTACCTACATAAAGAATTCTGTAGAGCTCATCTGTTGTTAAATAGCTATGATTCGAAGTTTATACCGGGATTGGAAACTTCACCAGGAGTTAAAATGTTTATGGAAATAGGTTACACAAAGTCAGTAAATTTTTTGTAATAGCTCTAAGAGTCATTTTAATAAACTGTCTGCAGATCCAAAATTTTCCACGATACTCGAAACCAAGTAGAGTGTAAAAACTTTTTTACAGTAATCGGCTGTAAATTATAGTCTCTAAATAGATTTGTTAAATGATACTTTTTTTTTAAAGATTAAGGCCGTGGAGGTTAAATGTAGTACTCTATCTCTGAGATGTATGCTTACTTAAAAGTCAGTTTTCTTTTTTTCCCTTCTTTTTTCTAAAAGTCATTATTTAGCCCTGAAGACTGTAGGGAGGAACTTTAAAATGCAATCTGTAATTGCTCAGAAGCCAGAAGGCAAAGAAAAAGAACTTGTCTTTATTCCCTTCCCTTCAACCCCCACCCCAAAGTCTTAATTTTAAATTGGCCCCCTTGTTTTGGAAGCCCTAGTTTATGGATTTTGAGCAGCTGGCAATAATGCAAATTGTCCACCAAAACCCCCCATTTGAATTCTGAACAGTTTAAAGAGATCACTTTAATTGAAGAGGCAAAAGACTTGTTAAGCAAAGAAAATCCCTGGTTCTTTTAAGTTCTCCCAGCGCTGCTGTTGAGTAATTGAAAGAAGGATCATGATGACCCTACATTAGGTCAAAATCCAGATGATTTTATGTAAAGGAAATACTCAATAAGAGAAGTCTTAGAGCCCCAAAAGTCTTGGATTCATAGTAGCGACTTGTTAAGGGTAAGTGGCGCTGGCTAGTTTTGTATCTGTGACTAAAATCATTTATGTTGCTCTTCAGCAGCCTTGCTTAGGCAAAGAAAGCATTTTAGAAATAAGATCTGTATTCATCACCGCTAATTTGCTGTAATTTCTGTGCTGCTTCTCGCTAAAGCCACATTGCATTTCCATCACAAACAGCGAAGTGTATGATCATTATAATGCCTTTAATAGCCATATTGTAGGTAGAAATATTAACTTCTCAGGGACTAATAGGAAATATGAAAATGGAGTTAATGAGCTGAATGCCTGTCTGCATGAAGGCTTACTTTGTAAACGGCACCCTAAAACTAAAAACCTTCTGATTGTAGTATGCATGACCATTATGAATGTTACCGATATACAGCTATGAGAGCTCCCTTTACCCTGTATTATTAGGCTGCTGAATGTCCAAGTATGTTGGGTAAGGATAAATTAAGTTCTGCTGATTTGGACAGAGTGATTATTTCTAATGGTGCTACCTTCCAAAAGTCCTGTATTTATTCTTTGTAAAGCTCTCCCTGCAGGCTGGGCAGATGGGCGGATACTGGTGTAATGAGAAAACAGTATCCTTCTTTTGAAGGAAGTGAAAAATTTTCAAGGGGAGAAGTACTCTAGAAGGAAAAAATTTCACTGCTGAAAACATCATGCATTTATTCATCAGTTACGGATATCCATTTGGGTTTTTTAACAGTATTTTGCAGTTCATTAATTTTTGAACTCATCTTTTTGCACACTGATGTTTCAGTCAGCATAGGCTGAATTAGAGATTGTGTTTTAAATTTTTTTTTAAAAGTCCTTACATGAAACTTCATATGTTGACACTTGTGCTGGTGTGTGTATCTCTACTACATGACATGTGGATAATATGTCGTCTGTAAACTAAATATTATTGTTTTCATGGTTGATGTCCTTTTAAAAAATTCTTCTGCTTTGTTTAGCCCATTAATATTTCATTACAATTTTTTTTAAAGATTCATACATGCTTGACTCTTCAGAATATGACAGACCATTAGGAAAGTTTTAGTGAAGCAAAGGATGAAACATAGGAATTAAGAGAAGGAACAGTCGAAAGACAAAACTTGACAATTAGGTTAGAAATTCTCGGAGTGTAATGGAAAATAGTTTTGAACTGTAGGTAAAGGTATTGAATAATGAAAGTTAAGTAAAAACTAGCAATTAATTTCAGTAATTATATAGACTGTCTTAATTTGTTAGGTGTTTTTTCTAACGTGTTATTAATTGCCAGACAATTCTGCTATTATGCAGATTCTGAGGTAAGCTTCCTTCTAAACTCAGTGTCTCTGAGTGTAAAATATCCAGACCAAAATGGGATCGCTGATGAGAGCTGCGCAGTGACTACAGAACAGTCTTTTCCTAAGCTGGAGCCTGTAATGCACAGCTAATTGTTTCCAAAGAAAATTCTTGACATGTCCAGACAGCTCCTGCCATGTGACAGTATATCTAAGGTCCAGGAGTAGGATCCAGTTAGGATAATTTAAGTTCAGGTAAGTAAGAGGCTTTTGTAGTTAGCTGTAGCTTTTATGGAGAAGGGAACCATTGACAAATGCTCACTTTTGGAGAGCAGATCGTGGATTTTATAATGTTTATTGAAACATGCTGCTTCCCCCCCCATTTATAACTTCATCATTGAAAATTACTTTGCCTCATGTCAAAAACTAGATTTGGTAGTTAGCTGAAGATTTTTTTTTCTGTTACAGTGTTTTAGGTTTGTGAATAAATTTTTAATTTTTTTTTTTTAAATCACATTTAGAAATTTTTCAGAAAGATATCCTGACGCAATATACCTGCTATTTTTAGTGGCTCTATCTTTAAACTGATTTCATTGTACCAATATAAATATCTCACTCATCCACTGTAAGTGTTTATCTCTGATCCTTCTGTGCTCGCAACAGGCTTTCTAACTTGTTAGGATATGCAGTCGTCTACCTACTTGTTAATGTTTGTCAGTGAGCAGTTTGGTTCAGTGAGATAACAAGGACCACAGAGTAGCTCCCGATTTCAAAAGTGTAACTCAAGTCTTGTTTCTGTAGAAGACTTGAGTATGGCAGTCAGAATATAAAACTAATTCCAAGCATAAATTTTAAATAGAACATAATCTACAAAGCAGTGCCTAAATCTCGTGTGCTAAATTAGCCCTGTGTAATTCATGTCGCTTTAAAATATTTTGCAGAGAATGGCATCGGATTGTAAGTGCTTAGGAAATACCTGTTAGGCGTGCAGAGTAACAGTAAATAAGTTACTGAAGGGATGTTACCTTTCAAGAACGTAAACAATATTTTCGACTATGCTAAAAAGCCATTTGGGGCAGAAAATGTGTAAGCAATAATTTAACCTAGAACTGGATATTAAGGAAGCTGCTATTTATAGAGTGACTTGATGGTAATTTTGCCTGTTGGGCATCTCCTCTCAGAAAGAGTTTAGAAAGATAGGGTTGCTGCGATTCCCACTGTTGTAACATTCCTCTTCAAATATTGTATGTCCGGGTGAGAGACTGAGAGCTGAGAGGCCAGTGCTGTGTTCACAGAGCACACGGGAGGGGAAGATAGGAAGAAAAGGACTTCTTTTTTTAAGGCTGCACAATTGTATATATGCATATTTAAGAGTATTTAACCATGTCTGCTAAATTACAGAAGTTAATCTATTGTTGAATTACAGAATATTATTTAATACATCAGCATTGTTTTTTCCTGACCTGACCCAGAATTGGAATGGACTCCAATATAAATTTTTTAAAGCATTTCTTAAGTTGTATGTATTATAAACTAATAAAATAATTGTTAACCTACTTACTAAGCCTTACTGTTTTTCATCTATCCTCTGTGGTGGGGAGGGGGGTGTGTGGGGTGTGATCAGNGTGGGGTGTGATCAGGGGGAGGGTGGGAGGCAGCAAGGAGAGGAAGAAAAAGAAAGAAAAACCCCAGAAACTTCTGCCTTAGGATACAATGGTGTCTTCTAGTTTCCAGTTGGTACTTCTAGGCTAAACTGGGGGGGTGGGGATAGAGAAAATGGATTTGGGCAATTTAGTGACTCCAGGACTAGAGTTACCAGATTTAGAGGCATTGTCTACCTAAAGTGTTCCAGACTGGCTGTTCATGAAGTCTGCGTTTGGAGCTCTTTAAGCTTTTCAAGCCCTAACGGTGGGACTTACTATATGTGTTACCGTTATAGTCAAATAGTAATCTTGAAGCTGTTCGTACCCTTTTCTTTTTTTTTTATACACTGGTGCGCTCAAACAAGATATCCTTCCCACCTAGGTAAGGCAGACACCAGTTATTTGGAAATGAAATGCCGGTTAACCTGAACCTTGCCAACAAAACCTAATCCCGCGCTCTCCCCTGCTACCAGGATGGTCTTGGTTCTCATCAGCCCGCTCCTTTTTATTTTTTTTCCCCTTTGCACGAAACATTTTAACAGCTCTTGGGTTACTTCAGTACGGAAACCCTCACAGCCTCTCTGATGTGCGTGTGGATCGTATGGAGATGCGCATGTGTGCGTGTTCTGTGTGCGCACGTATGGAAAGTGTGCGGGGGGGGGGGGGGGGTGTGTGCTCCTGCCAGGGGCTGCCAAGCATTCCGGGTGTTGTAATTTGGGCTTGCAAAGCGGTATGATACAATGTTGCTGAGCAGAAAAGCGCACGATAGATTTAATGTAGCCAATTGTGTACTTTTGAAAAAAAGAGTAACTGTTCAGTGTGAGTTAATTTTGGATTTTTTCAGCATCTCCCTTTTAGGCTTTGTGCCGCATTCTTCTAGACAAATGCGTATTCCATGTGGGCCACTGTTCCGCTAAATGCTCTCAGTTCTCCTTTTGCAATCAAGATTATGTTGCTAAGGAGATTTTGCTTTTATTGGTGCCATTGATTTGTGTTAATACGTTTTGAATACCTCTCGGTATTCTTCCGCAGACAAGGCCAAAAGAAAAACTTCCCCGAGTTGCCCGATTTACATCACAAACGGAGCGGTGGTGTAATGAAGCCGATATAAAGTGGGCAGTTGAAAGGGAACTAAAGAAGGGCACTCAAGTGAGAAATGAAGAAATGTGCCGAGAGCGGGCTGCGGGCCGCCTCCGGCCCAGCTGCGGGAGCGGGCCCGGGCCGGCGCCGGGGCAGCGGGCACAGCCCG